>KZ308468.1:215872-250997 GCA_000376725.2 Ladona fulva | reverse complement strand
TATATATATATATATATATCTATTAGGCAGAAATTCTGTGTGTTTGTGGGTTTGTTTGTGTGTTTTTATGTTTGTCTGAGATTGGAGTCCACACCATTTGTCCGATTTGCATCAAACTGTGCATATGTGTTCTCTGAGACCCAGAAGGATGTACTATCAACTTTTTATTTGATAAAGTTGCTGGATTTGAACCAAGATCGATCAGATAGATTTCCATATGAAATACATGTGAAGTTTGATTTTATCGGTTACAGACTTTACTTCTTTTGCAAAATTAAATCGGAAGGAATAGTCGTATAAAATCTATATATGTACCAATAGAAGGGAAATTGAATACAGATTCTTATTATTGTTAGGGAATATCGCTTTAGTTTCAAAGTTGCGAGAATTTTGATAAAATATATGAATATTTTGTAAAATGTTGAGGTTTTAAACAACCTCCCCTAACAACCAATGGGATTGTTGATTCTGAGTTCATGCATTTTCCCATAAGAATACTGTTTTTAAGCCCATTTAGAAGCAATTGACATTATAGAGAGGAGGAAATTTTTCAGAGATTGAACTAATACAAACACAAACAATTCGTAGTGATGAATTGCAGGGACAACAAATATATGTAGCACCATAATGAATTAATGGGGATGAATGAGTAACTTTTTGTTTATCAATTTGAACTCTTGACATATTTTACGATTAGAACCAGAAGTTGAAAATCTTGTAAACTTGCACATTAACTAGAAAAAAGGTTCATACAAACGAAATTCCATTAAAGATTTACATTCTTATCCTTGACTGCAGATTTTGGCTTCGAACTTTGATTAGAAATTTTTACTTTCAATAACATGTCCCACTGGACTAAACTAAGATGTGAGATGTAATTTTCTCTTATGTACAAATAGGTATACTATATTTAATCCTACTTCTATTCTCCCCGTTGAGAATTAATGGGCACTTCAGCTAGTAGATCTGATATATCATTCTAATTATAGTTTGATAGAAATGTAATCTGCCCCACAATCATTCTAGAACTTGGACCAGAACTGAACAAAATACATGTTTTGTGGCTATCAGATATTTTTAGTACTACCAGTTGTTACCTTAGTGAGATTTTCATCAGTTTTACATAGATGAACATATTTTGCTTAAATGTTGAGAAGTTACATTTAATTATTAATTAAATTACAATTAATGACAAAACTTGGTAATATCTGCAATACCACGTTCATAGAAAATCCTTAGTAAAATGAAATATTACACAGGAAATTGAAGAGTGTTTCTAATACATTTGGTATTTCTACCAAGGTAAGAGACAATTATAAGCACAAATTTACTCATTACTACAAGTAAACAAGATTACCCAAGGTAACAAGTAAAAGTTTTAATTCCTCTCTTGTCATGCAGAGCCATCACAAAGTTGAGGAAGATACAGTGGAGTTGAGACTACCAATTTAAGGCTGAGTAAGTTTATTTATAACAATACACTCTTTTATAGATAGGGGTTATCCCATGATCATTAATTTAACAAACACAAATATCCATGCATAAACTGGTATTCAATAACTAGAACCTATGTGATGCTTGGCAAATACTATATTGGCACCAACCTGACACTACCAAGGCTAATGACATTCTAGGATTTCTTTATTGATAAATCAGTTGGAATCAATTTTTGAGCAGCTCATTGCCCTTTTTTCACATCAGCAACAAATAGAATAACTTTAAAATATCCTTTGCAGAGTTTCCTCAATTATAAACTTAATATCTATCCATCAGACCATATTACATCATTTGTTTCAGTATCCCAATAAAGAGATAAAATTAAGATATAACTAAGCTATTGTAAGTACTTGTTTTATTTTAAATTAAAGTGCCTTTAAAGCAAATCTGGAATTATTCCACTAGCAAAAGAATACAGGCAGAGCCACACTTAAGCTCCTTCCTTTACAAAAATTTAAATATTTAATACAAAACTTGAACAAATCCACAATATTTATAAAAACATTTACAGGTTTCAGCATCAATTTACGCCATCATCAGAACTGACAGGAATAGGACATTTTTTCCTGTCAGTCCTGATGATGGTGTAAACCCACGCTGAAACCGATAAACATTTTTATAAATGTTGTGGATTTGAGCAAGTTCTGTATTAAATATTTTTATAATCCTTCGTTTACATTTTACAAGTTACTTGAGAAAAGTTTAATTCCAATAACAACTATTACCAGCCATTACCTGCAGTTACCTTTCAGAGCTCAGATTTCAGTTTATGATTCTTTAACAGCAAAAGGTAAATAATTGTAAAACAAGATCCTACAACAATCTGTATGTGCTACCATGAAAAGCTGGGTCCCTTAAAAATGAGCACTAGATATTTGGATTTATGGATATAAAAATATTTCATTGGTTCATCAAAGAAACATAGAATAGTATATGCTTTAACAATAAAATACAAGTTCAATGGCTCAAAACTGCCTCTCAATGTAAAAAAGAAATTTTAGTAACATTTAGATACTAATGATTAAGGCTACTCAGAATAAGTTAGAATGGATTCATAAGTGCAGTATGGATGTAAATAGATTAATGGAATGTGCTACTCAAATGTCATACTTAAGTACTATTATGTTTATTTCCTTATGCTACAACAATTCAAAAGTTTGGTTAATTCCTTGTAAAATTATTCTCCCAGTAAAACGTCAAAAAGAATACATTAATCAAAAATTGCAAATCAATCTTTCCTATCCACAAAAATAAATTGAGGAGTGATGAAAAAATCCTAAATAATCCTATTGTCTCTGACAACAGTTGAACATTGAAGGTATTCAGACACCTTTTTCCTTTGTTATGTTGAAGTCCCCAAGTTAAAACTTCTATGAGATAGAAGTTCAAGTACAAACAATAAACTGCATTCATGTATTTCATTTGTCTTCCTTTTGGATATGTAAATTGTAAATATTCTTTAACATTCTCATAGAATTCAAGCAGCATATGGAATACAACGCTAAACCTGTCGGATGAGCTTTATTCAGACATACTCCGTATTATTTTTATTAAACGTATTATTTTACGTTAATATTGTTTATGATGTGAGAAATAAGATACGACGACGTCTTGTCTGTATACCTCTGTCCGGAAACTATAAAATGGAACTATCTCGGACAAAACTTCTAGAACAAATAGAAAGGTTAGCTTGTAACACCCAAATCTTTGTGATGGTACGAAGACTGAAACATGGATATAAGGGTCAAAATTAAAATGGTAAACACTGTTTATCTTTCTTAAATTCTCTTTGACAAGGACCGGAGAGAACTCGGTCGGAGATAATAACAACCACTTACCCTATACGTCGTTGGAAATTAGTTACATGGATTTAAAAGGTGACTCTCAAAGAGTTGATAGATAAACTCACCGATCACCGCAATCCAAGCACACATGGAAGTCTTTATCTGTGAGTTCCGAATACGCTGGCGGTTTGTAGGGTGGTAATGCAGAGGAGAATATTTGATCACGGTAAAATTCTTCGAATTCGGACATTACAGGAAGTGCACTAGCAGATTTTACTGTAAAGTCGATCATAAGAGAAATTATTGTAGAACAAATTATTCCCTGATATCATGCCGAAAGCAGCAATAAATATGATTTAACAAACAATAACGAATATCAAAAATGAATTGACGCTCATTACCAGTCATTGTAGAGGGTATAAATTCGTTCCTTCACATAATCTACTTCCACTTCATTTACAAAAATGTCACATCGTTACATTTATTATACCGAGCAACTATGTAACATGTTATTTGGATAGACTTTGTTCCAGGGGTCTCTGCCGGATTGTTCAGTATTGCCAACATTCCGGAGACCAGAAATGTTGAGATTGTCATCTTCTGCACAAAGTAAATCTGTGTCATTCCATCATCACCAGGAGCATTAAAACAAACAGCTTTGTTCATACGTCGAGTAAGAAACTTATTTGAGGTTAAATCTAGGATATTGTATCAATATTTTTCAACTTTTCTATTCTAAAAACATCTTGACAAGGAGTGGCGCTGTTACAACCACAACATGGATGCTGTATTCCTTTATACCATCACCTCACGAACTATGCTCTGTTTCTTAGAAGTTACATTAAATAGAACCATCACATTACATACGAAATCTCGCCATGTAAAGATGAAAATTCAGTCTTCATTGTAGTTTCATCATAAATCCCAAAGAAGGTGTATACGGAAATGTATGACCCACCACTGCGGCGGATATACAGAACTGAAACTCGCCAGAAATCAATCAAAAGATATAAAAATTAAGATCAAAGATTAACAAAAAGATCCTTCTATTAATTCGTTACACATCCGAAGAAATATACATTGGTTCGCGGATAAGTAGTCATATCGCAATTTCTAGTATTCATAAGCTTATCGGAGGTCATCTTCGTTTCAGAATATGTCTTAAGACTGGTCTGATCACATAAGGTAGCCGAAAATGCTAAAAGAGGCGAATCTAAAATAACGTCTCTATGAATGATGCATTTTACATTTACTATTATGTTGAGGCAAAAAATGTTCAGGAAGCGTTCGACTATCGAATGGTAGATGGATATATTTTACTGTTACCAGTTTTAGTTAAACTTCTCCATAATTAGAGCCTTAGAAGAATTCCTGCTGTATTTGGCTAGTAAAGTTCGTACATTGACTTTGATTGAAGTTAAACGAACAAAAAGCCAAGTTCAATAAAAAGGTACAATTAGCTAATACTAGCGCTACAGACAAAATTTTTTAAAATTGCTATAGAGTTAATAGCAAATTGTCATCGATTGTCATACTAGTAGTACTGCCGAATATGATGGTACAAGGGGCTCCCGGATAGCCAAGTGGGCAACGCGTTCGACTTCGGTGAAAGCGTTTCCGGGTTCGATTCCCGGTGGGGGTCTACGTGCGGAATGACCTTAGTTGTCGAAGCACTTTTAACAATACTACTACGATGGTACAATGAGTAGTTTAAAACATTTTGATGCATAATTACTAGAGTATTGCAGCTAACCTGCAGAGTATACTTTCCCATCATCTGCCTGCTATGATTCTGATCTGGTCAACTCTTAGTCTCGAAGAAGAATTACAACAAAATAACCAAAAGGTTCAATTCTAAGTTAAAACTTTTTCCACAATCTGGGATTACAACCTCAAAACAACTATCTGCAAATACCTCCACCCAAATGCTGTGTTAATGAATTTACCCTAACATAAATACCCAACTTTAATCCGAGCCAGACGCTCTCCCCTAAGCTGTGATCTTCAGTAAAAAGAAAGTGAACTTAAAGTGCTTAATAGAAAACCATGGATAAGACCCCAAGTCAGGAGCCACGAACAAACGTTTTCCCGCAGGAAGTGAATTTATTCGTCGTCAAAGAAGAATTATAGACACCTCGAATTAGTATTATTATAATTGAAAATAATATTATAATATTCTTTTCAATCTACAGGTGAGCACGTATAATGTTTGAAGATTATAATTTATTCAACCAAAAGTTCATGTTTTCTGTGATGTGCTGTGTAAGATGCATAAGAATTGGTTGTAGCAACAGTAAGAAGATATTATGATTCTTAAATCTGGTAAATGATATTATTTATAATGATAACATTTTCTAGTACAGGTATCAGTTGATGATGAAGATGTGTGAAGTTATCCATGATTTAGGCAAAAAAATTTCTCATCATATTTACTGTTTATGCGGGAATATTACTCCCTTGTATTTAGGTAAGAGTTCTGCAGATATACAACTTAACTTCGCCATGTAAGTTGTCCAAATGCTGATTCTCGATGTAATAAATAAATCTTTCTTTAAAAGAAGAAAGGGGCTGGATGTTAGGCATTCACTAAGCCCCCCTCTTGGCCGGCCCTGGTATATACTATACACAAGTATTCCATCTTTTGATAGGTTGCTGGGCCATAATATTTCTTATTCAATCCCTTCCTTTATATCTTTTTTTTAAGTGCTTCGACAACTAAGGTCATTTTGCACTTAGGCTCCCACCAGGAATCAAACCCAGGACCGCTTTCACCAAAGTCGAATGCATTGCCCACTTGGCTACTCGGGGGCCCTCCATTATATTGCCTTTGTATTACCCTTAAATTCTACCTTTAATTGCCTTCTTTAGTAATCTGTCTCTCTTAATATTTGACCCACCCATTTTCTCTGCTGGCAATTGTTTAATTAGTTGATTCAAATAAAATCCTCTTCTATCTATCAACAAGTCTATCACCATTTTTTCCATTCTATACCACACCCACTTCTTGAAGGCTTCTAATTTTTTATTGCTCTTGCTTCTTTGGCATATATTATTCTTTTGCGAATCTCATTTATACTTTATCAGTTAGTGGATTTACTAGTATTTGTGAACCCCTTTCTGAATGATATACAATAGCTTTATTGTCTGCATATCATACAAACTTCACTATTTGCCTATCAGCTAGCACTTTCTTATCTATTTCTTTTCAAAACTCTTTCACTATTTTCTTTGCATAAATATTAACAAATAATGGTCGTAAAGGACAGCCTCATCTTACTCCCATTCCTAACTCTGTCCATTCTGATTCCCCAACAAATATCCTAACTATTGCTCTGTGATTCAAGTACAAATGCTGTATCAATTGCCTATCTTTCCAGTCTAACTCAAATTCCTACAGTATCCCTGTAAGTTTAGGCCATTGAACTCTATGGAAAGCCTTTTCAAAATCAACCAAACATATTCATACATCCCTATTAAACTCCATTCTACGAGGATCCTGATTATTCCAATAGCATGCCTCACTCCCTTCCCCCTCCCAATTTGCCCAGGGATTTTTGTCTCAATCCTTCTATTTAGAATCTTTAGTATAACTTTTGCTGCTTTGGGTATTAAACTAATTGTATTATAGCCCTGAAATTCTATAGCAATGCTCTTTTTGTTTAATGGAATAAGGATCATCTAAGTAAAATCCTCTGGCCTCCTTCCTTCATCATATGTCTTCCTAGATTAATTGTAAAATATTTCTTACTTTTTCCCCATAAGTTTTTGGGGAATTCAATTGGAATTTTGTCAACACAAGTTGCCTTATTCCCTTTCATATCATCCAATGCTCTATCAGTTTAACCGTCAACTATCTCAGGCCCAATATAGTCTTCTTCAACTTTCTATCATTATGTTGGCAGACTTCATCAATTACAGTTCCTCAACATATTCTTTACACCATCCCTTTCTAAGTTGAGCTGAAATTTGTACAATTTTCCCCCAGCTATCTTTTTCAGAGACAGTTCTATTTCTGATGTTATTCCTTGTCAATTGTTTCACCTTTCTATATCCTCCTGCTTTCATCCAACTTCTCTATTTCATTGCACTATCTCTTCTGCCACTGCTCCTTTGCCCACTGTTCTCATTTCCTATCTCAGTTTGTTGTTTAGTACCCTGTACATTCTACACCAATGTTCAGTATAGTTCAGAACCTTTCCATTTTCTTCTCTCCACAATTTTATTTACAATTCTACTGTCACTCTTTGTTTCCTAATTTTGTTTTGCTTGATACTCCCGAGTTCTTTGGGCACTATACCTGACACAGCTTTTAATATTTTCCCATCCTTCGTCTATGGTTTTTCTCCCTTTCTTTCTTTTGTAGAGCCTTGCCAACAGGCCCTTGAAACTATGTAACTATCCCATCCCTGAGGACTTCTAAATTCCACACAGGTGATGTTTTTGCCTGCAAGATCTTTTTAAATTTTAGTTCTGTTTTCATCATTACCAAGTTATGGTCTGAGTCTACATCAGCACCAGGATAACTTGCTGAGTTTTTAACAAATTGGCTGTGCACAGAGTGTTTGAATTTTGCGTGAGTTCCCTTCCACCACTCACATGACTTTTCATCATCAGCCATCCGGCACTTACCAGCATGCACTTTTGGACAAGGAAGCTGGCCCAGCAGAGGTGTACAGCTACACTTGCCATTTCTGTGACAGAACTGAAGCTCAAAGATGCTGTGTTACGTGTTTGTGCATACAAACTTGATAAAAAGCCCTAAGGACTCAAATATGTTAAATTCTTTGATGGTACAATCCACTTTACTGTGATAAATCCTTATTTTACTGTGATAATCCTGATTTTATTTTTTAATTGAACTTGGTTTTTCTTTCTCGCACATGCAATATGTATATATTTTTTATGTTATATGTAAGTAAACACTGACTGTTATTTCGTATAGTGCTGCTTTTTGTCTTCATCCAAGAACCAAATTTTGCATTGTTTTAACCAATTGTATTTCTCTCAAATTCAGTGCAAGATTTAAGTGCAGTGGTTTGGATTTTGTGTTGCTGTAATACGTGCACTAAGTGTGTTAATAATGCTGCAGTTCCTAGTCTGAACTCTCCCACTTCATCCCCATCTTTGTCTTGCCCAACTACCTCATCCAGCCCTTCATTACATTAAGGATTTTACTGCCTTAAACCTTGCTGTAACCTCTTCTATTTGTTCATAAACTAAGTTTTCTTAATTTTCATTGTGATAACTAGTGAGCAAATACACCTGAATTATCAGTATATACTTGCTTAGTCTTCACTTCTACCAACATAACCTGGTTGCAGATTATGGGCTATTACAACCTCTTCCTGCTCTATTGTCTAACACTACTGCAACTACTCTCTGGCAGGTATTTCCCTCACTGAAAACAACTCTCTCATCATTGCTCCAAAAATATCCCTCATCCTTCCTCTATACTTCATATAGCCCTTGTATATCAATGTTGGTCCTCTTCATTTCTACCTTTTCATCTTTTAGCTCCCCTTGCTCAAGCATTGTTCTAATATTGCAGGTTCCCAGAGTCTGTGGCCATCTTTCTTCTTTTCTTGTCATTCATTGAGTATGGATTTTGTGAAATGACATCCAAGGTGGCCTTACTCCCATCACTGCCAAGTGCAACTCATTTCCTAGAGGGCTAATACCCACTTATGCCATTACTAATAACATTATTCTGGTACATCATAATCATGGGATAAATAGTCAAGATTTTCCTTCCTCAACAGTGTTTTTAATGTGATACCATCATGAAATAATTATTTCTTTGTCTTCTCAATCTTCTTTCTCTAGTTGATCTTGTATAGGATTAAGGATCTATGTTAATGGCTGAAAATTATGATAGGGAACTTATCATTGCTCTTAAGTCATGGAGACTGTAAGGGAGATACTTGATTCTAAAGAGCTCCGTCTGGTTAGGACTCTTTCATATAATTTGACAACCACAAAAGCTAAAAAGTAATGAGTTCAGACCCCAAAGCACAATTCTTCAGAAGTCTTCAAGTCTTTGTAAAAATACTAGTAGCAATTGAATAAGCCCTGCTAATACCTCTGACTACAATCCTACTGTCATCAAGGTTGCATGTATGACTTCTTATATAGTGCAAACCATATATTCCTCTTTGTAAAGAGTAGGGGTGGGAACCTTTTTTTATCATATTTACCCTGATGCATAAAGTAGGTTACATGTTAAACCATCAATTCATTCACTGAGCAAAAGAGAATATTTTCCATTTTGATTTTTACTTAGAGGTATTAGCAAGAGTGAGAAACAAAATTATTTAAATACAGGCATTTGTTTCAAAATATGACTAAAGGGCCACAGGTGCCCCACCTCTGGTCTAGAGGATTCAACCATTTCCTCACCCATGCACAAGCTTGGTTCATTTTTTATAAATGTAATAAACAAATGTTATGGACCTAAATTCTAAATACTGTGCAGAAAATTCAATTGAGTTTGGTGATGTCTAAAAAGATTTGGATACTCTACCTCACTCTAAATTTGTTTCTTAAGTTATTTATGCACTGATACCTTGAAAAATTTTGTGATTCGATGGTGGACTAACCTCAATGTATGAAAAATGGAAAATATCAGGCACCGAAACCTGTCCCCTTTGAATAGAAGTGTGATTATCCCAAAATTATTTTTGCTATAATGATGTTTTTTATTCAGAACCAGAGTCATGCCCTATATATCCTTTGGCCATCTTACCTAATATTTTTATTGCTATTTTGATAAAAATTCTCTCTGATGTATGCGTTAGTTTCTTGTGAAATGCTGCATTTGAGTTAGAATCATTATAAAAATATTTAGCACACTGAACAGTTGCTAAAAGCAGCTGCAAGTTTTCCTATCCAATCTGAATTCACTCTATTTGTCATTCAAGTTCAAAATGAAGGGAACAATCACTTCCCCTTTCTAGAGCAAACTCTATCATAGAATAATGGATGAAGTGACATCTCTGCTTTCTGGAAACCCACTTTTACAACAGGTAACATTCACACAAAACATTGCTGCTTTGTGCAACAGGTTTTTGAATCATTGAGATAGTATTGAAAAAACTTGATGAAAATAAGGGAAAATGGAGATGAAAATGCCTGACAGGACTAGGACTCAAACCCAGAAGATTCAGGAGTTGAGTCCAATCAAAGATTTCTTTGTATCTGTTTTTCTTTTGGATTTTTCCTAGCTTGCCTTTCTGTGCAAAGTTACCCCTTTTCCAAGTGAATGAAGATGATCAACAAATCTTGATTGTTAGCTTTCATTGAACGAACTGAAAAATGTTTCCATTATATTTTGATATTTTAATTAAATCATCAGAGCACGCTTAGTGGAAAAGTATTCAACTAATAATATTTCATTTAGATTTTTCCAATAGTTTTATTCAAAATCTGGGTATTTTTCCCATAAAGATTTGTAAAGAGAGCTATTCCTGATGATAAAGGAATCAGAAAAGCACAAAATTAGAAGTAAGATAAGAATTTGATACTGGTGTTACAGATTTAGAAGTCTAAAACACTCTAAGAGCTGTTTCACTGGTGGTTCATGCCTACCCTCTGAGGCCAAAACTGAAAACAAGGGAAAGGAAACATTAACAGGCCTTGTACGAGGGTTGGTCAAAAAATAATTTTTTTCCAAACAAAACCAATGCTAGTAATTTGAAATTGTAGATTCGAATTTTTTTTATATCTCTCGCATGTATATGCAAAGTTTCAGTTTTCTCCTGTAGATAGCATAGCTGTAGGAAGCTTTCAAAGTGAAGTCTAACCATGACAAACATAACAGACAACATGCTATGACTGAATTTCTGTGTGTAGAGAAAGGAGTGGTAGGGAATATTCACAAACATTTGTGCAAAGTCTATGAAACATCTGCAGTCGATATGAGTACTGTTAGTTAATGGGTATGGAGGGTGAGTGAATCAGAAGGCAGTTGAAAGTGAAAACCTGGCTGCATAACCAGAGTGAGGACTGGTACAGACAGGGCATAGATGCCTAAGTGAATTGCTGGAGGAAGGCAATAGATGTTGAAGGAGATTACGTGGAAAAATAGATTGAGCAGATAAAAAATCATTCTTTCATATTTGTAAATTTCATTTTTGTAGAAAATATAGTTTTTGAGAAAAAATTGGGGCATTACTTTCTGACCAACCCTCATAGGATTTAATCCATTTACTTTCCTTGTTTCCTGTTTCAAAGAGAAAGATGTGAACCTCTGACTAAACAGGTCTTGGAATGTTTTAAACCTCTAACCAAATTAAAAAGAGAAGTATAGAAGTATATGGACCACTGGTGGTAACATAAATTAGAATTACTTAAAATTAGAAAGAGATATAAAAATAAAAAATGGATAATAAAACACAAAATATCATAGCAAAAACCACAGGGAGGATCCCTTGCAATTGCATAGAGACTAAAGTGAGTGAAGGAATCAACGTAATTTTTGCACTGGATAAGATGCCTTGGCCATTATAAATAAACGACAGATTGTAAGAAGGGCAAACATACCATTAGCTGGCATAGGACACCAACATATCTTTAGAAATGCTATTACATTGAGTAGATTAAATAAGAAAGGTTTTATATCAGCAAAAATGCAAGACTTAAAGTAATGATTTTATTGTAATAAATTAATATCACAAAGAATATTTGACACCATGCTATACAATTATAATAACAAATATTACTCCCATGCTGTACAAAATCAAATATAAAGTATTCTACAAAAATCATCAAACATGGAAATGCAATTCCAAAATTATGTCTTTACACAAGTGCAGCCTGAAAAAATGACATGATAACATACATTTCATGTCTTCTTAGAATAGCCAATGAAACCCTTTAACCTGAATTTTCTTTCTGCTTCAATTTTAATGCAATTCTCCTTTTTTTAGATCAATGCTTTGGAATAACAGACAAGGCAAATGAAAAGACTTGTAAGGACTTAGGCACATATTTAGCACGTAGAGAGAGCATTCCTGCTTCAATTTCTTTACCTGATGTTTTAAGTTCTTCGATCAATTCCATTATCAATGGGATATTTTCCTCTCTAAAATCTAAAATTTGTTGCACACAGTCATCAAATGTTTTAGAGCCAACTATTTGAGTGGCCAATTTCTTCTTGATGATCAATGATAAAGTACTTCTCCTGAGCTTCAACTCAGCAACCTACAAAGAGATTGTATTGAATGAAAATTAACATACTGAAAAATATGAAATATTTTCATAGTTAGAATATACAACAAACCTGTGAGTTGTTTAAAATTATATTTATAGCTTTATCATGGAATTCTTTTCCATTGAGAAGAAGTAAAGAATGGACTAATATTGGGTACTCATTCCAACTTTCAATTTCTGTGATTGCATCAGAAATATCCTGCAAAGGTTAAAATCATACATGAATAAGATTATGCAAAAAGATATTAATATGTCAATTACATATAATACCATTAAATCATAATGATGCAGCATCTCACACTTACATGGTCATTAAGTATTTCATCACCAAAAAGAAGTTCCAGAAAACTGTATATATCATCATCTTGATATCCTTCAAATCTTTTTATATTCTTAAGAATGGAGACCCACGGATTAACTTCCTCCATTCTGAAAATATTTCAAATCATAAAACACATAACTAAGGATATTTTCTCTCATAAAATGATGAAAGAGAATTTATGAACAAACCTTAAAGACTGGTTTTTAGGCCACCTTTCAAGAATTGCAGTCAAACATAGAGCTTGAGACCACTCAGAAGATATTTTCAAAAGTTTGTCAAATAGCTTTAATCTTGAGTCTTCCAGTTCTAAATCTGAAAGCTTCACCTCCATCTCTGGCCAACTCTTTGCTACTATTGCTTGAGTTTCATACAGAAGAAGAGTCTTTTCTAATTCTTCTGTATTCTTATCATCACATTGTTCATGTAGGTAATGTTCCTAATAGATTAAAATCGTAAAAGAAAGACAATTAAAATCATATAAAAATTAAATGTGATGCACCATTCCTGATTAGTTCTTAGAGGACTTTTGATGGTTCTTACAGTACACAAAATTTTGCAAAAAACCATTGGTAGTTTTTTTCGACTACATAATAGGAAATATGTTCACAATTTTTCTAGACCATGATCTACAACATTATCATCACCTTTAATATCAATTAAAACCAATTATGGATTAAAACCCTACATTCCACTGCTTAGTTTCACAAGCCACTCCTATATTGTGACAGCCAGATGTAAGGAGTTTAAAAATATATCATATAAAGGATTTACTTTACTTCTTATCTCCTGTCTTTACTTGTGAGATCTATTAAGTTCAACAAAATGAAAATTGCTATTGGCAATACTGTTAAATGAGGAGGAATTTTTTTAATCCTCTAATTTTTTTCTTATCACCTCATGATTATTCCTTTTCATATTTGTTACTTGGTTTTCATAGCCAGAAGCATTTTTTGCCAACCACACCTGTCACCATATGAGGGAAATATTGTTTTCATTACACACACTCAACTAAAATTACATTAATATTTAGCTGATATTTAGAATGTTGCTCTACCCTTTATAAGTATATTAGTGAAAAAATAAGAAAAACTCATTTTCCACCATCACAAGCAATCATATAAACTGAAAAACAGTCTCACCTGTATTAATTTCAAAGCTTGAAGTCTGAAGGTAGGCATAAGTCTCATGTTGGCACATAACCTTTGCAAATCCTTCCACAGAGAGGAATTTGTTTCAAAAGTAACTCCTCTACCAAAGCCTTCTTGAATTCTTTTTAAGACACACTCCACAAAATATAAAGCATCATCTTCATGACTGAGGTCTGACATATCTTCCAAAGAACTATTTTAAAAGGAATAAAAGAATTCATACTTCAAAAGCTGAATTTAATTATTGAGAAAAGTATGAAAAAGACAAAAATTTACAACTATTAACTTTCAACATTATTTTCAGTGCAAATTTTAAAAATAGAGAGGCATTTTTTGGCCAGTAGAAAATTAATACTCAATTACATGAATGCTGCACTAAATTATATGATAGCTTTTAGTCTTCATAGATTATTGACAATTGCTTACAAATTATTTAGAGAAACATAATAATGGCTATTCCATAAAAATAAAGAAGCTGTTTTTATAACATATAAACTGTGTTATATTTTAAAGAGTAGAAATTGGCTAAGATCTAATGCTATGAACTGAAAATGCTAACTTGTTTAACATGTTCACTGTGAATACCTCCATTTCCAATGCATTTATCATTCCAATGGCAGAGTGATCCGCTGAGTATGTGTTAATATGGACTTCTCCTCCAATAAAATGAAATTTCTCAAAAAAAAATAAATAATAACTGTACACCATACTGAGATACGCTACTTACTACCAAGGTTATTAGAAGCTAGATATACTGAAACCTGCTTTGACCAATCATCTTCATCATTAGATAGTCCAACATTTGTTTTGGGTAAAAGGAAGACATCGCCCTGGACGGCAGAAGAAAAGGGGATTTGAAGATCTGAAGCAAAGAGGTGAAGGAACTGCCGATAACCCCACCATTTCAAATTCTATCTATATCCTAGAGAATGTTAACTAATCATCTTCACTTTCCATTCTAGCTGTAAATATATGCGTCTTCTACAAATATCTGTAGTTTGAATACTAGGTAGAGTAAAAAAATTCCTTGAGTTTTTAAGTAACATAATTTTACTGAAAACATTTTTAGCTACACTACCTTACTACTACCTACTACTTACCTAAGTACTTCCCTCTTACATTCTCATACTTGTATCAATACTAAAATAAACAGCCCCTGGACCCTGCATGTGCCTTCAGCTATCCTGCTTCATTTCATGCCACTTCATTTGAAATAGCAAAATATTGAAATTTAAATAACAATTATCCACAGAAATCTTGATGTTCAAGGTCAGGCAAGTCTAATGGATGTTTAAACATGGTAATATTATTCTTGACAAGGTAATTATAACTAAGAATGACCAATGTACAGGGCCACTGACATACGATTCCTAATAAAATAATTCCTTGAAAGTCTGTGTTACTTTACTTTCCAGGATTCAGTTTTCAATAATTGACCACTTAATCCTCCTCTTTTTTCTGTATTTCTTCTCGTACCCACTTCTCACCTTACAGTTCTCCAATATATTCTTTCCATCTGTTCAGTGCTTTTTCTCCTACCAATACTTTCCCATGTTTCCTATGGTTTTATCATTGCTTCCTGCTCCTCCACCTCCACCACTGGAGTCTGCTATTTTCTTATGGGAGGCCTCATACTTTCCTTTCTTCTCCAGGTCATCTATCTCTTACCAATTTTTATCAAGCCAGTTTTTTCTACTGCCATCAAACACTTTTCTCAATTTAACATTTAGTTTTCAGATCCTTATTTATTGCAAATCAATTCTCTTTTCTGCTTGCCTTCTCTACCACATTTTGTTGACCAGCTTTCACACTTTCTTTCTGCTCATGCCTTTGACAAAACCAATCATTTACTACTTTTGAGACATTTTCTTTATTTCTTTGCCAGTTTTCCTTCCCTGTATATTTCTGCTTTATGCTCTTTTCCACACAGTTACTAATTTTCTCACCAAATTTTTCCTTCAGACAGCTCAATAAAAAATGACCAGTATTAATCAAACTGAGAGTCGCTTACCAATAATCATTAACAGCTGATTTCAAAAACTCCTCAAGTAGACAAGACATAGGCTGCAAAATTTCAGCAACAGATAATGAAAGCAATAGTTCAATTGAAATGAATGGCTCCTCACTACAAACTGCCATCTTAAATGTTTCAACCACCTTCTTCTCATTCACATGGGCAAGATCCAGCATCCTGTAATATTATGTAAGAATACTATATACAATATGCTTAGTAAAAGAAGTGCACTTCCACAACTACTAATAATAAATTTCACCACAATTGCTTATAGTGGCAATGGACAAAGGTGAAAGATAACAAAGAAAAGGATATTGAAGAAAGGAAAACTCCAGTATTTGCCAATGACAAAGTAATTTGCTGAGGATACATAGGAAACATACAAACGGAGAAGTATAAATGGGAAATGACTATCAAAAGGTATAATCAAAAGATAAGAAAAGCAAAAATTAAAATGTTGGAACCGTCAAGAAAAAAGATTGAAAACTAATGAAAGTACAAAATATTGGAAGGTTTAGAATCATTAAAGTATTTATGAAGGGAAATGGCTGATAGAAATGAAAGGAATAGAGATGTTGCCAGTAGAATATTAATTAGATTGACTCATCACTTGAGAAAAAAATTTGACTCATTCAGTTTTTAATGGTATTTGAATACTTGCGTAAAACATGACTATGGTATAAAAATATAATTTTATACATGAAAGCTACATGACTTAAAATTCATGATCTTAGATCTTAATTATTTTCATAAATTATTTTGATATTACATAAAGACAATTTTATGCTTTTTGGAAATCATTCAAAAGAAGATTTATTAAATAACAATTTTCTTGCTTAAAATTACAACACACTTTTAAGAAGCTGCTTCACCAGCTGCATAATCACCAAGTCGATAACAGAATGAACAGATCAAATGAAAATGGATAGAGAGTTTACTTAAACCAAAAGAGTATCTTCAAAGCAATGTTGATCATTTCAAGAAAACCAAGAAATACAAACAAGAAAGGGCAGAAGACCCAAAAGTGCAAGAAGATAGCAAACAAACAAAGAAGGAAACAAACTGTTTACTAAGAAATCTACTGGATCTAAAGTTATTTCTAAATAATTCATTTATGGAAGCTAAATCATATAAACACTTAAATAAAGTCAAAGGAATTATATAATTAATTCATACTATAAAGTTATAGTTAAATAGCTAAATTTTCTTATAGAGGAAACAATATTAATGAATTACTTTGCTACTGTTATAGAAAAAATGATAGACCAATACAAAAATAATCAATGTGAAATTGAAAGATGAACATTACCTCAGAAATTGAATTCTTTTTAAGACACACTCCACAAAATATAANACCAAATTATAAATTTCCAAATGAAAGTAAAAATTTTCCTCCCAATTACTCTTTGGTAAACTAATTTTCGTCTTTTAGAATTTTATCTTAACATACCTTGCATTTACAAAGTTAAATTTTAATTTATCCGCCAGCAGTATTCAGAGAAAATTATTTGAAAGCAACAATACATTAAGTGCAGTTTGTGCATTTTTAATCTAACTTTGGTAAATAATATTTGAGTAAAAGACATTTTAGTACTACTGAGAACTCATTATATCTTAAATAGCCTTGTATTCATTCAAAATACCAAAAAAAATTGATGTTAAAAAATAAACTTCAGATACATACAAAATATTACCTTCCTTATCAATAAAGCAGTAACCCAAAATTACTACATGTAAATACAGAGAAATATGTACATTGATCTCTATTTTTCACTTACTTATTGACTACACCACCAGGAGATGCCTTCATTTTTTCAACCAGTTTAGGATCAGATAATCTTGATTTCAATTCATCTAAGGAAAGTCGATCACTAAGAAATATTGTGGATACATATGCAGCAACTAGTTTCTCCTCAGGTACATGATGTCTTGTGGCCAAATCTAATGCAAACTGAAATGCTGCTCTATCATCTGTCCTGAAATTTAAACTTTATTTGAGAAAGGCTCCTGGTGAAGGTAAACAAAAAATTTACTTTGCATTACTATCTTACAAAGCAAGTCCAACAATAGTATCTTGCTGATAGGTGGAATCATAGTTGAATCTCTGCAAGTGGATACCATAACCTAATGCAGACAGCTGCCTTTCTTGGAGATGATCGACCAATAGACTATGATAATACTCCAAACGATCCATATTGTACTCATTAGAGGCTGGTAAGTTCTTTTTCAAACCGAAAACATACTGCATCAGCTAGAAAATTGAAGAACAAGAAAGATAAAGGGTAAATAAGCTGAAAGTACTATTTTAGAAATAGCATCCCATTAACAAAAGGATAAAGTAATACATTTTACAAATTATAGAAGTAATGTTGATTCTGAAAATAAATTTAAACAAATATTACATTGAACACTGAAGCTTGCAGAATGATTCAGTTGAATTAATCATCCATTTGCGACACTGAACAGTTAAGAGTCTATGACTTTTCTCAGAAAAGCATGCTTCCTTAACAAAATCTAAAATATCATAAGGTAACATTTTGTAGAAATAAGCTTTGCACTGCTGAAATTTCTCCTGCCATTTTACTTCTTGTTCGGCTGACTGCACATCATCTCCCATCTCCTAAAAACCCAAAATATTACATTCAGTTGAAAAAAATCCAGCAATACTTATAGTTGTAAAGTTAAATCCAGAAATAGTAACAGCATGAAGTCAAATTCATTCAAGTTTGTTCTCTAAGTAAATTTCTTCAAGATCGAACCAATTAAAGGACTTAATTATTTAAATCAAGAGTATAAGTTACATAGTCACAGTAATAAGTAAAACATTCATTATACATAAGGGACAAAAACTTTCCACTTACCAATATTAAAATGACTACTATCATATTTCAGAATACTTTTCAGATTACTAAACAATGCTAAAGTATAATTTATGAACTGAGATATTCATGTATAAGCTATTTTGTTTCAGACTGATAAAAAATTATACACAGAATGTTGAAAGTTATAGCATAGATCAAAATGAGTCATTTAAAATCCCATAGAACAAAACTAATTAGAAAAGAAAAAAGCAACTTTGAATGTGACAGAAAATAAACCCAGATTCCCAACAAAACATTCCCTGAGTCACAACAAAATATTTTTCATGTACATTTATCCTACAGGAATTCGAATTATTTGGAATCCACCACAACCAAGCTTTTAGATTACAGTTATAATGCAAATTCCACACTACACTAATTTATGCTCACCTGAAAGAAAAACTTCTTCACCCATAAACAATATAGATTTCCAATCTGCACGGAGCATTTCAAAGAAGGAGGCAGGCATTTTAAAAGATGTGCAATGGTTTCTAAATTTTCAACAGTCAAAGCTGGGCTCACAGCTTCCAATATTTCATTTGGATTTTTTATCAAATTTTTGTAATCAATACCTGAATGATAGTTATGCATATTAAGGTACTGCAATTGAAAACATAAAATATTTCTCTCAATCAATTGACATTTACCTGAGTTTGTAGCAACCACATTCTTAAGCAATTTGATATGTTCTTGAGGAGAGAGTGTTACATCTTCAACAGTGAATTGCAGTGTTTCATCGTTTTCCATTAATTCCACTAGAGTATCAAAATAAAACTGAAGTTTCTCATAATCCTTTCCATCAAGCATGGGATATACATAAGCACTTAGGCTGAAAAGGGGAATAGAATCATATATGAGGTTTACAAATTGTAAAAAGGTTTTGATTACAAAAGAAATACCATAACCCAAGAGTTGAGGCATATAGAATATATCATGTTATTCAATAAACCTATTTCTCTTTTATGAATTTTCCACTTATTCATCTTTTCAGAATAATTTGGTATAAATAAATCATCTTAAAGTTGACATTTTCACTGAAGCAAATACAGCCAAGTTTCAAATCAATATAAAGTCAAGATGTTTAAATTTGGAAGTTTACGTATTTAGATAACTGAAATCATGCCTGCAATAATTTGAGAAAGCCTTAGGTTATGGTTGGTTGATTTAACTGATAACATTTATGGACTGTGCTATGAATAACACCACTAAACCAAAATAAACAGATACATCCCCAGCAACTAATTTAATATAGTTCAAGAAAAATTTAATGAGAATGCAGAAATGCACAAAGCAAACAACATACTATTCTCAGATTTTTTAATTTGGATATATTGTAGAACAAAAAACATGTATTTCTGGGCAGTTTAATGGCAATCTGTAATTATATTTCTCAAAATGCCCCTCACAACTCTTTCACAGTTATAGATGGACATATAAATGCAAACTTGGTCTCATTATAAAGCTACAAGAGTAAGAGTTTCCACAAGTTTTAACTTAAATTAACAACAACATAGCAATTTATTTGAACAAATTTATATTTAAAAGGGTGGTCATGCTTCTAGGAATACAGAAGAAGCTGGCAAGGATTGCCATAGGAACTTCTGAGCACTTCTGTGTGACAGTCAAGGACAAATATAAATTTGAATGAAATAAATCATTAAGTTAAAGACAGTTAAGTGAAATAAAAAACTTTTAATACCTGTGATAAAATACCAACCAGAAATTAATAATAGTAATAACAACACACACTTTTGCATTTTATGGTTTCACACAGGATGAAACATACTAAAATTTGGTACAAGACAATTTTATGCTTTTTGGAAATCATTCAAANTGTTTATCTACAATAAAAAAATTGACAGCAGGAACCAAATTATAAATTTCCAAATGAAAGTAAAAATTTTCCTCCCAATTACTCTTTGGTAAACTAATTTTCGTCTTTTAGAATTTTATCTTAACATACCTTGCATTTACAAAGTTAAATTTTAATTTATCCGCCAGCAGTATTCAGAGAAAATTATTTGAAAGCAACAATACATTAAGTGCAGTTTGTGCATTTTTAATCTAACTTTGGTAAATAATATTTGAGTAAAAGACATTTTAGTACTACTGAGAACTCATTATATCTTAAATAGCCTTGTATTCATTCAAAATACCAAAAAAAATTGATGTTAAAAAATAAACTTCAGATACATACAAAATATTACCTTCCTTATCAATAAAGCAGTAACCCAAAATTACTACATGTAAATACAGAGAAATATGTACATTGATCTCTATTTTTCACTTACTTATTGACTACACCACCAGGAGATGCCTTCATTTTTTCAACCAGTTTAGGATCAGATAATCTTGATTTCAATTCATCTAAGGAAAGTCGATCACTAAGAAATATTGTGGATACATATGCAGCAACTAGTTTCTCCTCAGGTACATGATGTCTTGTGGCCAAATCTAATGCAAACTGAAATGCTGCTCTATCATCTGTCCTGAAATTTAAACTTTATTTGAGAAAGGCTCCTGGTGAAGGTAAACAAAAAATTTACTTTGCATTACTATCTTACAAAGCAAGTCCAACAATAGTATCTTGCTGATAGGTGGAATCATAGTTGAATCTCTGCAAGTGGATACCATAACCTAATGCAGACAGCTGCCTTTCTTGGAGATGATCGACCAATAGACTATGATAATACTCCAAACGATCCATATTGTACTCATTAGAGGCTGGTAAGTTCTTTTTCAAACCGAAAACATACTGCATCAGCTAGAAAATTGAAGAACAAGAAAGATAAAGGGTAAATAAGCTGAAAGTACTATTTTAGAAATAGCATCCCATTAACAAAAGGATAAAGTAATACATTTTACAAATTATAGAAGTAATGTTGATTCTGAAAATGAAAAAAGCTCAGTCGTACAGCAAATTACCACTCCAGAATTCACACGAGATAATATGAGATCCTAAAGATATAATTCTAAGAATTTCTGCAGAAGTGCATAAGATCAACTCCAGCTCAGCTTTATTACCTTTCCAGCCTACATGGCAGACAAATTTGTCATGAATTAAACAAAGACACTGAAAAGTTTATAGATTCAGGCAATTCTATTTAAGATACCTAAGCACCAGGTGCAATGAAGTATTTTAATGTTTAGACAGAAAAAGTTGTAATTATAGAATTTTATAGAAGTAAACATAATGACCAATAATATTGATTCATAAATGAATTATAAGGAAAATTCCAGTATGAAGTGGGCAGCAAAATACTTGGAAAGTACTACCAATTACATTTCAGGTATTAAACCCAATCAGGAAACCTAATAATTACAATGCAAAAATAATTAGTTTGAGCATTTTTTGTATAATTGCGCACATTTTTGCATATGAAACTAATATTGCTCTTTACTTACCATGTTAGGATCATGCAAGTACATTTCATGACGCCTCTTGATTGGTGTTACACTAATAGCAATCTTTAGGCAATAGAATAACATTGCTAGCTGAAGGGAGACTTCAGTTTTTGTTTTCAGATGAGAAAAACAAGAATTTGCCAATTTTGGATCATTCAGGGAAAGAAGATGAGAGATTCCAAGCACACAATCTTCAGGAAGTAACAGCTCACTCAGTTTCACAATCACTTTAACGATGAAACAGAAATAAGATTCGAAAATTAACAATAATGCTAACATTAACAGAAGAGTTATATATTTTATAACAATATTTTTTCTAGAGAGAGAGATGAGCTATGTAAAATGAAATAATTTTCTTCTTACCATCTGTGTTGATGCTGTTACTTGTGCCTTCATTTATGCCTTGCTCAAGCCATGAAATTCTGGAAAGTATCTGCAATAGCTCAAGAGATGTATTGGAAAGGTCTGGAGAAGAATATTTATTATACCTGGAACTCAATACACTAACATGGAATTCAGAGTGCAGAGAACCATAGAATGAGTGAAATCCTTGCTGGGAAAAATCTTCATTACCGGAATCATTTTCCTCTTCTGTCTTGTAATCTTGAATGGGTCGTAACCAACTGTTGGAATTGATTGAGAAAATATTAGCAAAATATTAAATCAAAATTGAACTTCCATCTAACATATTCAATTTATGAACATTCCAAAAAAATATCTATACATTTATTCAAGTGATGCCATGAAATTGGAATAAAACCAACTTAGCTCAATAAATGTTGAATTATCTAGTAATCAATGCCTTTTTGTGTATTTTAGGCGAGGTAATTTTAATTCTACAATCCCTATGCTTGTTAGGTGGTTGGATATTCCATACTGTGAGCACATAAATTAGAACACTTTTCAATACCTTAAGGTGTTCCTCCACATGTTTTCACTTCCAAGGTTTTTCATTAATGCATTGGTTTTCTCTTTGAGAGCTTCAGCTGATAAACTTAAGGTCTGATATAACCCAGATTGGTTGAGATTTTCATCTTTTTGTATTTCAATGGGCTGAAAATAAAATTAATGAATAGAAAAAATGCAATTCATAATTACCCATTCATAGTAAAGCAATATTTTAGTATATACAACATAACTATAAATTTCTTACTTCAGTTCTATGTTTTGGGATATTATCAGGTGATTTTTCCTTTGCAAACTTACTCCCAATGTATTCACTAAGAACTTCAACTTCTATCCTGGACCTGTAGTAAATAATAGATGAAAACTTTACTTAATTATTAGGCAGTAATTCTTTTCTCCTGTCACATACAGTTCAACCATATGCACAATACACACATGAAACAAAGTCACAAAATCATTTAAACAATGGACAATGTTTTTTGAGTAATTATGCAAAAGTAAAACACTGTCTTATGAGTTCATACTCAACATTTTACCTCAATATTTAAAAAATAAGGAAAATCTTCAAGGTAAATATAAATAACTAAAACTCAGTCAAACTTCCAGTCCAAGAGATATAATAGATACTTGAATACCAAGGATATGATCTACATAGGCTAAATATTTTATTTGTCTTTAGGTAGCATTTTGGCTGAAATTCTTCAAATAGGTTAATCTGAACATTTGTTAATTCTAATGAAATTTTAATGATTACAAAGTTTAATCATTTTTCATCATTAGATATAAAATGCATTTTAGATTATAGGTTGACTTTTCCTTTGTAGCCATTTTAAATTGATAAAAATTAGGCTCTTATTTCTACATTAACATATACATAAAAGTATGTGCAATGATGAAATCAGGGACGTTTGACACAAAAAAATACAAGGTGTTACTTTGATTATTATTTCTTGAATTATGAGAAATGGAGAGACAAAAAAAGTATATTATAATTATAAAAACAGAAAGATTTGACCAGAAAATATAGAAAGAATCTTAGGAAATTTGTACTTTTTCCACAATTTTTATTTTAACAGTAACATACACACGACCAGTTTCGATGATTGATCGTCATCTTCTGAAGATCATCATCATCCAGAAGATGACTATCAACTGTCGAAACCAGTCGTATGTATGTTACTGTTAAAATAAAAATAGTGGAAAAAGTACAAATTTCCTAACAATTTTTCCATTATGGATTTCCACAACACCTCGCCTGATTCTGTGAAGAAAATATAGAAATAAATATTACATAATCATAAGATAACAAAACGATGAAAGAGAGAATTAATGTGTAGAAGCATCACATTAGATAATTACAATATAAATAAACATTTTACAAAGACATAAACATATAAATAGTTATACACATCCATAGACTAGTCTAATTTTTGTTAATTATGAGTTATGCATGAAAACATAGAGTGACTGTTTTCATAAAGCAAGACAAAAAGATCTCGCTCACATCTTTAAGTTTTAATTATAATGTGACAGTCATTTTTAGAGAAGCAGAGAGTGAATAAAGAGCACAAGAAAACTGGCCCAGAATTAATCAAAAATTGAAATTTTATTTAATATTTGATGATTAAACATTATATCAGAATTGAAGTAATAATTGGATTACCTAATATTCACCAAATTTTCAATCATATCTGCATTACAGTGCTGCAGGGCAAAGGAAATCAATTTCATCCTCAACTTTGTATCTCTGAATTCATGACACTGGCCGAGCCTGTAAGTGATTTCCCAGCCACTGGAATAGCTTTGGTCCATTATATTTTGGCAAGTTTTAGCACAATACTTGTAATCCTTCTCCTAGAGAAATATTTTAATTAATAAAGTCAATGTTTTATTTAATGGTTACCAAAAATCATGCTTATATTCAAGCATAATGCAAACATAATGGTTGACAAACCTCAAGAGCTCTTTCTGCAATCAAAGAAAGAACTTTTCCATCACGAAGTCGAGGGTCTTCCCTTTCAACTCTGAGAGTTTTAGCAAGTTTAAGCAGGCTTACTGATCTTTTATAAGCATCACTATTGCTATGTAAACAGTTTTCTACTAGCTTTAGTTTATTTGGAAATAATCTAACTGAAAAGTTAAAAGCAAGTATTCAGATTAAGAAATTGGTTTACCAAATGCACCATTAAAATAACAAGGTTACACAAATAATATTTTAATCAACTTTGAACACACACAATATGTGACATGTTACTGACATAGTCCTAGAAAGAAAATCATTGGTTCATCTCAAAAATGCTTGTGCCTCATTAGGCTCTTCTAAAACTTTTAAAAGCTTCCAAACACAGGAGAAAAATTGTTTCATACAGGCCACACCAAGAGGTAAGATAACTTCCAGAATTTCACAGTTTTCCTGACCTTGATTAAATAAAAACAACTGACGCATGATTGTCAAATGAAAGCTTGAAAATCATAGTCCTCCAGCCTTTTCAGTTCTTTTCTGACATGATGTATTAATATTCCATAATTTGTGATCCACAAAAGATGTAAAAGAGTCGCATATTAACAAAATATTTCTGCATTTTAAAACAAAAAACATCTCATTCTTAAGAGAATTAAACAGAAGTGAGGATAATAAAAATGGAGCACCTTTAAAATGTTTTTTCATACAATAATATTAATGATTGAATACTCACAATGATTTTCATCAATAAATCAATCAGGAGCAGCAAAGTGAGCAGAATTATCCCTTTCTTAAAAAGTTTCTCCTTCCAATAGTATTATTAATAATCCTTTGTTATAAGAGCCTTACTATTTGGTATTCCCAGATAGTGGAAATAATCACATTGGAGTGTTCAACACATCCCAGGACTTGGAAACATGGATTGTATAAGGATTTCTTAAGCGCAATGTGTTAAGTTACGAATAAAGAAGTAAAACACATATTCCAGATAAATTTTTGCTCATTATCTATAATTCATTAAATTTTGAGAACTATATCCTAACTATACCATAGATACAATGTGTATAGACAAACACACTGGGAGAGGAAATGGACACACTGGGAGCCTGGTAGTGGAGAGGATGAAAAAGTTTACAGGTTGAAACAACAAAATTCACTGGGGAGCAAGAGCAAGAGGAATTTAAGAAAAGAAGATTCCCGGAGACACTCCAAGAGGTGCAAAAACCTGCCTGCAGATGGATGACCAACAATTCTCCCTGGGGCTGAAACCAACGTAACAGTTAGAGGACTGCTGATTGCCATTGCCTGGGCTGACGCAGTATTCACAGAAAATTAGTAAATGGGTTCAACATGAATCCACCATTCTAAACTGTAAATGATCCTTTTTATGCTTTTGTGATTTTCCCAAGTGTAAGATTTGGCACCCTCAATTTTATCTGGTGCTGATTCTGTTTCAAAAGTTTATTTTGCTGTTCTTTGTATGTGGTGTCTATTAAATTTATTTAATTTTAAAACATTTCAAGGGAACTCCCTCATCCTGTCAGTCTGGAACTCCAAAGGGAAAGGGAGGGGATTCTTTTTTTTTCAAGGGCTTCTCTGATTGCCATCATGCCAGGTAAAGTGAAGAGGATTGGTGTCGTCCATGAGTAAAGGCGACAGGGAAAGTCACAGTATATAATGACAGAAGTGATTGCATTTGTATCAAACAGAAAATTTACTATAGTCACTGAAACAGCAAATATTAAATATCGTCTACTTTACCACAAAAAGGGCCATGAATCATATGCTGATACCTAAATATTCTCTATTAATAAGTTTGTAAGTCAATGATATGGAGGATTAACTTAGGAGCCAAACAACTTGATTACATTTGTGCTTGATGATGGACTAACCCATTCCATACATCCTCTTTTAGCAATCAACAAGCAGGAAATCACATACCTCAATGCTTTATTATAATGTAACCAACAAAGTTGTAGCTCAAACGATAAGACTTACCTTGCAATGGAAGCATATTGACTCCAAATTCAGTCAAGATATGCAAAGCCTCAATTAAGTCCAACTCTTCCTCAATTTCATCATTTTGATCCAAAATGAGCTGTAAACAAGATCTGGGAAGAAACAGTAAAGAAAATCATAAGAGAATTCCAAAAAAGACTCATATCATTACAATAATTTCTTACGCACTTTGCTAAAGTCATGTATGAATCGTATACATCACTGGATGAATCAAAGTATTCTCTGGATGACTTCAGTATCAACTGTACGCTTTTATCATATGATACTCGCTTATTGCTTCCCATCTCTCTGGAGCATTGCAAGTAATCACTTGCACTTTTGATGTTAAATCCCAGACCAGAGGACAGAAGGGCAGATACATAAATCTAAAGAAAATAAGCATTGTCACCACTTGGAACAGAATCGTCTTTTAGAAGTTTGCATTCCAGAAACTTACCTCAATGCAGGTTTCAAAATCTATGATTGAGAAAGCCTTGGATTGAAGGTCTAGGATGTCATTCAATAAATAATTCCATTCAACCTGTGTGGCTGTTAATGCCCTTCAAAGCAAAAAATTCACATATAAAATATGAGATGTGAAATCATGATTCAATAGAAGCCATATATACCTACTTCTTAATAATGGAACGAGAGAGTTTCAGAAGAAGTCCATACACTGTATCATGCTCATACTGAACTTGTCTTATGTAAGTTAATGGCATCAATATTCCATTTCTTTGAAAAATTTCAGCACAACTTAGATGAGATTCTAGTTCATCGACTCTTTCATGCAGTTCTAAGCTTTGATGACTTTGAGATCTGAAAAAATAGCAAATTATGCAACAACTTTAAAATAGCAAAATTCAATAATTACTGAACATAAAAGTATAGGTNAAAATTCTGGTAAATCTCCCAATAAATTTTGAAGATCATTGATAGAGCAAACACTGATGGAACCAGAATAGCGAGCTATAATTATTGCCTGAAATGTGTCAACAATACATGGTTGAGGATTCAGTTCAATCAATTAAAGTAAACATTTACACTGTCAGCATTATCTTATTTTTTTTGTTTCTACTATAGTTAAATATATGATTGTTTTATATATATGAGAATTTTTCAATTATTTTCCTATATTATGTTGCAAATGACATTTACAAGGGTAAAACAAATAACAGAAAATGGATAAAAAAGTATAACTGTTTATGCAAGAGTAACAATAATAACTGCTGAAGGCATTTACCCATACATATTGTAGCTCAGTTGCAGAAAATTATAGAATTCAGTTATTATTATCCAATATTCCAAAAAAGAAAGATTGGCAGAAAATATGATTAGCAGGTAGTTACCATAGTTTAGCAATGTACCACATCACAGAAATAAAAGTTTAAGACAAAGGTAAAACATCTTTTGCAAAACATACAGTCAAAGAAATAAAAAATATAATAATAATTACCTTCCACTAAAAACTCTACAACCTCTAAACTTGTTTCTTGAAGGCCAA
The DNA here is from genome assembly GCA_000376725.2 of Ladona fulva. Taxonomy (NCBI): domain Eukaryota; kingdom Metazoa; phylum Arthropoda; class Insecta; order Odonata; family Libellulidae; genus Ladona; species Ladona fulva. The sequence continues at coordinate 222,388 of KZ308468.1, read as the reverse complement.
ATTCAAGCAATCTTTCTGCAGCAACCAAAGTGTCTGGAACTCGCCCTACACATTCTTTAAGGACCCAAGATCGCTTGGTAACTTTACTCTAAAATAAAAGCACTTTATTGCTTGACAATTTTATAAATAAAGGGTAATTACTAATAAAAATAACTTCTATAATGAAAACAAGACAGTAATCCCAATTACATCCATTTTAATAAATACTATTAACAATAACAAGGCATGAACATAGGACCATTCCCTAAGTGGAAAAATGTCTAGCCAGGATTCGAACCTGGGACCTTGGCATTTGCATGCTAGAGTGACACTCCACCACCATGGTTGGAGTACTTCAGAATTTTAAAGAAAAATCATAGTATGAGATGATCCCAACAACATATGAGGAAATATATTCTCATTTATTTTAAATTATGGATAGTTTGATTCTTGAACTTTATTTTGATCTATCTCAAAATTGATTCTTAAAAATTACAATATGCATTTCCAACTGATTTTGAAATATGTTTACCTGTATTGGTCAAGTTGGATTTCAAAGAAAATTACTTCAACTCGAACTTCTAAGAAAGACATTTGTAACATAACTTTAAGCTATGAGAAACATTCTTTTTCCTTTACATGATTTCTCAATTATCTACCACACTAAATCTATGATTTGAGGTTTCACCTTATAATATTCCATACTGACACAAGGGAGAGCTCTAAGTTTAGAAATTGAGATAAAAAGACTCTTCCATGATATCTAAAAATTAAACTTGGCATGTTTCTCTGCACATATAATCTAATATTCTTCAAAGATTTACCTTCAAGGAGATTCAATTCAAAGAATCTTCATTACTCACCAAATAGTCATGGATTGTGGCTGTCGTAACATTGCTGTTTCTCCATTGTCTTTGATACACAAGATCACAGTCTAAGTTATACGCCCTAGCAAGGGCAAGAGCTTCACCATACTCTTCATTATCAATCTATTTGGAAACAATTTTACTTATATAATTAAACAACATCACTGATTATATATCTAATTAATTAGTCCTAACATCAAACAGAATCTCAAATAAGAGAAAAAAGTAACTAATATAACTATAAACTCAAAGAACATGAATGTAATCACCACAGAAAAAAATGGTGAAAATGTAAAAATATTAATGATAATAAATTTGTAGTAGGTTCATTAGGGAGAAATTTTGTGTTTCTTAGGTCATGTAAATTTTTACATTTCACAAAATTTTTATGGGTAACTCATAATCTAATAGATGTCTTGAATGTTATATAATATTTTTTTAAACTTTTTAATAGCACATTCATCATAAATTAAGACGTGATTCTACTTATTTGACTGTAAATTACAAAGAACATAATCCAAAATAACTTGGAAAAGATTAGACTATGCCAAGGTTTGGTCTCCTCTTGCCAAGGAGGATTTTTTCTCCTTCCCCCCTTCCTTATTTCCACAAGGACTTAACGGAGTCAAAACTGGTAGTAAGTGATACCTGTGTGTGAACTACAAAGATTTTTCATTTATCTCATAATTCAAATATCTACAAATGTAAAGATTACTAGCATTTGCGGCCAGGGATATATGCATTCAGTTTGATGAAGCAGGAGAGTCGCAGTGTTGAAAATTCTAGAACTTTAGAAAAATGCATTCAAAAGTCACACAAAGAAGTGAATTGAGATGGATGATAATTCTGAAGACCAAAATACAAGGAAAAAAATTAACTCTTATTGGGATGGAACCCTGACAAAATGTTATGTATGGAGGCAGATTCATTACCACTCCTCCAACTTCTATGCTGAGTGAAGCAGTAATAGTTAGCATTACAACCATAGTGTAAATTTGGCTGAAACCTTAAGTTTATTTTCCGTGAAAACTATCGCCCATAAAACCCAAGTTGGGGGGTTTTTTGTGATTCCTGACTCAAAATCTATCTAAACTGTAAAGTTTTAGTGTCCAAATTGCTTCCAATGCTGTATCGGCTCCTTGTCAGACTTGAAGAAGTGTCCAATAAAATCCTCGATCTATGAAGTAAATTTGATAAATAATATTCTTCAGGTTTTCCTCACAGAAACACATAGACAGCGCAGGTTTGGTAAGTTCATTAATTATACAGATAACATCAAATAAATTTGCCATTAAATACAGACACTGTGTACCAGAGTTTGATAAGGGTGCTGAAGGAGCTCATTCTGGGACCTACACCCTCTATATTTGATGCTCATCATGCTACTATATATTTATGAAACACTGCAGTATTTTCCTTCCTCACAATATGGCTAGGAAAGTTGTTTGGCCAAATATTATGGGATCATCTTAACCAGCAAACAGGTGGCATGTATCTGTCCAACTTATAAGGTGGCATAGCATAAAATTTCTCAGAAGTGATTGGCTGATTTGAAACTGCAAGATTCTTTTATTATGAACAAAATTTAGTTACACATACCCAAATCCTCTTTCTGGAAGACATTCAAGAATTTGGAATGCAACATCTAATTGATCAGCTTCTGGATATGAATAAAGGCAGTCCAAAGCCAAACTGGTAACTTCATCAAGAGAGGATATTAAGGATGGAGCAGGCTGTTCTGTACTAAAATATTTAAACAGCTGAAAGTAGAAAGATATTATGGAATGAGATTATGATAATTCATGGATTAGAGATACATAAATTTATTCCTAGGCTTACTTGTAGTGGCAATCTCAAATCCCTGGAACTGAGATCAATCAAATAATCATGCAACAATTTTTTCAAGCTTCCTTTGGATTCCTTTTCAGAGCGAACCAAAAATGGCAGTAACAAGCACTTTATATCGTGAACAAAAGTGCTTTCAGTACTCTGAAATTAAACACTATAGTAAAAATACTTTCATAATTTGGAATGTTTCATTTATTAAAATAACAATAACCTCAAATACCTTTTGCATTAGCAATTTTGCTTTTTCTAATTTGTTTTTATTCTGTAAGTTGGAAAGGCTGATTTCCTCAAATCCTGCCTCATAAACTAGTGTCTCCAGTGTTAGCAATTCATTATGCAGGCTTTCTAATCCCTGTTAAGAAAAGAAAAAAAAGTTCTTTCACATACTCCTGAACATAATATCTACATATCAGAAATACTGGTCTCTCCATTAAAGGCCAAAACCAACAAGAATATTGCTGAAAATTTCCAACTTTTACAACTACAAATAATAAGGATGGTAGAAGAATGCAAAAAATGGCATTTGCCTTATTTTCTTACCATTTCTTTCATCTTGTTAAGGATTATTTTGGTAGAACATTTCAGTTCTACCACAAGTTTCCAACCTGTGGTTTGTCTACCTCCATGAATTGCATTTAGTGCTTAAGAGTAAACAAAATAAGGTGAGTGCTACTGTGAATGCAGCAGTCACTTTCAAATGCTACAGTTGCTCAAGGACCAGCATGATGCATTTATAAGATTTCACTAAGTTTTACCAATACAATTATTCATGCATCAGGTCAAAGACAACAGTGAACTGACTCTTGCCAGCTTAAGTTGCTAATGAAATTTTAATTATCAACATTTCATAAATCTCTCCTTCTAGAGTTCTTCCTTCTTTTATGACTTCCTCTATGCATGTATAACAAGCACCTAGAAAGTTTGAAATGGCTCTGGGTTGGCCAAGTGTGTAATATATTCTATCTCAGTGAAAAACATTCTGGGCTCAAGTCATACAGAGGATCATGATGTTAACTCAGCAATGGAAAAAGGGCAAGTATTGGAAGCAATTTGGAACAGATCTGTCCATTCAGACTTTTTTCAAGTCCATTCTTCCTTGGAACTGTAATATTGTTAATATTCTCCTTCCAATACTGAAATACTGCTCAATCATAAAACATAAATAAAAAAGTCATCAATATAAAAAAACTGGATGGAAAAGACAGTATAAGCAAATTACTTAGCCAATGGTGTTCTACAAAATGCAGAAAAATCAAATTACTCATGTTTATAATTGGTTTCAGTTACCATCTCAGAGGTCAGTTTTAATGTAGTTGACCTTTATCTCAATATTTTGGTGAGGATATTATAATTAGTATAATACTAATTTACATTAAATTTACAACCATGGTTAAGGATCTTGTTATCTGAATTGAATACTATACCTTAACATTCCGCTCTCTACCCATCTTCACCAATATTATTGCATAGTCAACCATTTTACTGCGTAACTCAATCTGGCAAGCTCTTTCAATGTACCATGCAGTTAACATATCAGAGGTTAAGTGATCTGATACAAACTTCATCAGGTGATCACCTTCTTCAAAGAGGATATTCAAAACATTAGAAGGAAGTTTTCCTTCATCTTTCCTGATGAAACAAATACAACTCATGAGGAAAATGAAATCCATGAAAAGTACAAAAAAAGCTCAAAATTGAAAAGCTTACTTCATGTCATCAGCTTCAGACCAGTCTTTCTTTCTAATAAGTTTTTGATCCCAGGTGAAGACTTTGCCATCAGGGTCACATTCTGGCAGTAAAGAACTAAAGCAAGAGATATTGAGAGTTGCTTAACTAAAATTCATTCAAGTAAACAGAAAAGTTTTTAAATACCTGTATTCATAAGGGTTAATTGTTTCAGGAAAATTTGAAAGCATTAACAGCCAATAATCAAGGATATCTTTTCCATGGTATGTGAACATGCTTTCTACAGACGCACTATTTCCCTGCCTTGCAAATTCAAGAGTACTTATCATCACAGGAACTGCCCGGAACTTTTCATAAAAGGAGGCATTGAATTGATTCTCATGGTTTCTTGGATCAGCAAGAATAATCTGAAAATGTGAAAATATTACTTTACCTTAAAATTAGATACTTTATATAAAATTTACCCCCTGGTTCATGAACAAAAAAAATATTATGTACATGGGAAAGAGACTTGAGAACAGATAAGATATTGATACTTATAAATTGCGAAAGAAAAGGCAGAAAGGAGTATGAGAAAAAAACAATGGCCATGCAAATGTATAAAGGAAAGTAAGATGAAGTTTAAGTTTGGGACTATTGAAAAATAGTGACATATAGTGACTTGAATCCAGGTTGCCCATTTTCTGGGAAGGTATTTTGTTCCAACAGTGTGGAATCAATATGGCATGTTAGTCCAGAGGTCAGAATATTTTCCTGGAAAGTGGGAAACATGGGCTCAAGTCCCAGTTATGTCACATCTGTTTATCTTTGGGTTTCAAGGAGCAAACCTTCTAGTGTAGTCAATTCAATTCCTTTCCCTTGGGACTTATGCTTTTTGATCTGAGCAAAAACTATGAAATAGAGAAAGCCAATGAGGAATTTGGAGAAGTCAACATTAAGAGAGATGTAATTATGACCTAAGATGGCATCATTATGAAAGAAAAATCAAAGAATAACTCGGAGAAGTCAATTTAAAAATTAAATCCTAAGAATAACAATTTATTTAAGCATGAGGAAGTAAAATAAAGAATATTTTACATTCAGTGTGCAAAAAAGAAAATTTTTCAGTGGGATGAGGAAAATTGAAACACCAGCAAAACAGGTGAATTCCATGTAACAGTTCTTACCATTAAGGTTTTCAGAAAGTTAACCCTTTCAAAACTAGATCCCACACAACATTTATCAAATACCCAATTATCTTAGCTTTGGCACAAAAGCATATTCAGGGATAGGCTAAAGGGGGCTTACACATAATTATTATAAAATATAACTTTTTTTGTCTTAGAAACATGAAATAAATGCCAAAAAAAGACAAATAGAAGTCTTGCACTTGTCTTGCAAAAGACAAAAAGGAGACATCAACCTTCTACAATGTATACTTGATGATTAAAGAACATTACCTTGTATGTGCTTAATCTATCTTTATACTGCAGTAGTATTTGGCGATACTCAATGACTTCCCTGAGTTCTTCTTTAGAGAAGTGTTTTTTAACCTGAAAATCAAAAACAGAGTAAAAAAAACGATACATATATCATAAAGCAATCAACACAAAATGCATCATATCCACTTTCAACCTTCTCATAAAGATAATTCTCCCACTTTTCTTCCATTGTCAAGGAATCATCATCATCTTTTGGTGGTATTTTCATGTTTGTTTTCTGCAGATCCTTCCTTTTTGGAGACTCAGATTGACTAACTTCCAATTCTTCATAACCTATTGATTTTAATAAAAAGTATGAAAAATCGCCAAATAACAACAAAATTTTAAACAAATATAAGACATCCAGTAATCAAATTACTGAGAAATAATTAAAAATACTAAATTAACTAATTTGTAACCAGAAAACATGCAGAGAGTTTGAGGATTTACTAAGAGTTTTTGAGTTTTGAGGATTTACTAAGGAACTTAGTGAATCCAATGCTCATATGGAGTGAAAATATAATATACAGAAAAGTGGAGGTTTATACTGTTTTTTCTTCAATTTTCAACACAGCAAGTATATACTATAGTTAAATATATGATTGTTTTATATATATGAGAATTTTTCAATTATTTTCCTATATTATGTTGCAAATGACATTTACAAGGGGTAAAAC
>KZ308468.1:115313-211356 GCA_000376725.2 Ladona fulva | reverse complement strand
AAGCAAGTAATACTATCACAAACTCCCAAAATGGATTATTATAATTGATATTTTGAAACAACCTATATAAATATCAATTACATACAATATAATAATTGGCATAATTTAAGGAAAATAAACTAATATCAGAAAGGGGAGTTTAAGTAACATGGGGTCAATCTATCCATGACAACAATCTAGTCAAACTATATAATTTTCTTAAACTTCTTCATTTTTATTACTTTTTATACTATAAAACTTTTAAGAATATAATTTAAATAATAAGGTGACTTAAAATTTTTCATACTTTTCTAGCATACAGTTCCTCAGGTGTTGTACTTTTCAAACCAAGTAAACGATAAACTCTCCTCACCAACTTGGGTTTCTTTCTTTTCGGTTGAAACTTTTCACTGTCAGTCACCCAATATATTCCAGTTTTAATTAAACTGGAGCCTTTTTTAAAGAGTGATCCATCTTCATCTTCACTGCTTTCCTGCAACAAAATATATTTCCTTACTTCATTTTTTCTTCTTGCATCCCAATGAATATATTCTACCACATAGAAATTAATTAATAAATAACATTTATTTCACCTGTCATAAAGGTATGTACATATATACCAAATAGGAAAACAAAAAACAAGTAGTGAAATTAGGCACCTCTGAAAAATGCTTTTTGTAGGGGTTGCCATCTCTTTGGATAATAAAAGGGACATGTTTTTATACACATAAGAAAAATAATTTTTATAAAAAATGTTTATAGAAATGAAAAATAAGCAAACAAAATATGGTGAGAAATACAATTAAATGAAGAAAATAAAGGAAAAAGAATATGATTCCTTTAAATAAACTTCTATATCCTTTTGTAGAAATAGCCATTCTTTCAATTTACAAGTAATATTCCTTCCATTGGGTAAAGAAGAGATATTTTTAGGAAGAACAGAAAACAACTTAGGTCCTTTCTATGATTAGAATTGTTTATAAACTTGTACATTCAGTTTGGGGATTTCGAAAACAAAAATTCCTTCTTAACTTATAAACAAACAAATAAGGCTTATTAACAAGTCCACCATGGTTAAAAAGCACTCTCAAAACCCTGTATAAAAAGAGATACCTAAGAGCTAGAATTTGTAAGTTGTTGTACAATGAAAAAGATGACTTCATTCTTAAAGAGTGCAGCACTACTCTAATTACTTTATTTTGAATAACTTTCATGCACTGTATATTAGAATGATAAGCACCACCTTAATACACTATACCATACTGTAGTCTGCAATGAAAGAAGGCATATATGAAAGGTGGCTTGCAACACAGATGTAGGGCAGACATATTTCAGAAAGTAAAATTGCCTTAAGACATACAGTAAATCTGATCTCAACTTCTTCTCCCCCATGCACTACAGCCCAATGTGAGCCTTGGCCTTCTCTACATTTTGAATTCCTTAACTCCTTCAAATTTATAGCTTGCTATTGTTAGGTCTTGCAATTGTTCACTATCTGTATTTCTTAGTATTTTTAAATATTTTGTTTTCTCTTCATTTATGTGTAATCCTATTCTCTTGGTTTCTTGATCTAATTTTGTAAATGATTCTTTAAGTTTATCGATATTTCTAGCTATGATGGCGACGTCATCAGCGTAGGCAACCTAATACAATTATCTGTATCCGTCGATCTAGCAATTTTCCATTCTCGTATATTTCTTTTAAGGCTCCTTCAAAACTTAAGTTGAATAAAAGGGCGGAGAGTGCATCTCCTTGTGTAACTCCTTCATTTATTTTAAAACTATCTGTAATCTTATCAGCTACTTTAACCACAATGTTTTTTCAAGTGTTACTTTGACCAGGTTTCTTAGTTTCAGGGGGATTCCTAGTTTTTCCAATGTCATCAGTAACTGTCTTCTTTTAATGCTGTCAAATGTTTTCCAGAAGTCTATAAACAGGATATGTAGGTTGATATTATGTTCGTAATATTTTTCTATAATTTGCTTCAGCACAAAGATTTGTTCTGTTGTAGAACGACCTTGTCTGAACCCCCCTTGATAATCTTGCAGTTTCTCTTCTGTGTGCACATTCAGCCTTTCGTGTAATATGCAGATGAATATTTTATAACCTACATTTAGTAATGTAATACTTCTATAGTTATTACAGTCTGTTTTATCCCCTTTCTTCCAAATGGGGCAAATAACACCTTTGTTCCATTCCTCTGGTATTCTCTCTTCTCTCCATATTTTCACCATCAATGCATGTATGGTTTGTGTAAGTTTTTCTCCACCGAATTTAATTGGTTCTATCGCTACTTCATCCATCCCAGGTGCTTTGTTGTTCTTCATTTTTCGTATTATATCTTTTACCTCTTGTAAGGTTGGACATGCACCTCTAATTTGGCCGTAAGAAACTCTCTTGTTACCTCTATTTCTTCTTCCGTTTCAGCTCTTAGCATTTCCTGGAAATACTCCTTCCATCTGTACATAATTTGGTCATTTTCTATTAATAACTTCCCAATTTTGTCTTAACACTCTGTACTTCTGGCTTTATCTCATTTTACAAATCCTTTAGCTCTTCTGTAGAATTTTCTGGTTTGGTTACTCCTACTTTCTTATATATCTATCTGGTCTTTTCTTTTGCTTTAATAACTTATTTGATTCCTTTCTTAATCGATGATATGTCTGTTGATTCTGGATAGTTTCCCTCTGTAACATATTTCTCCTAGCTTAATTTTTCCTGTATTATCTCTCTGTATTCATCATCAAACCATTCCTCATTTCTTATTCTTCTCTTTTTTCCAATAATTTTGTTAGCAGTATCTGTTATATGTTTGTGTATTTCTTTCCAACATATCTTAATGTCTGTACTTATGTTGATAATGTTTTATCTATTTTCTATTACTTCGTATTGCGGGCATGTGTTTTCATCTGCTACTATCTTATCTATATCCCATATATTCCTTTTGTGACCCTTTTTTTTCTGCTATTCTCAATATTCTATGTCTTAGCGTAGCTTTAATAAGGAAATGGTCTGAGTCTACATTTGCACCTCTGAATGTTCTTACATTTGTTATCGTTGATGCTCTTCTTCTGTTTACAAGTATATGGTCTATCTGATTTATTACACGATTTCCTGGAGATTTCCATGTTTCTAGGTGTATCTTTTTATGAGGGAAGCATGTGCTTTTTATTATCATATTTAAAGTGCCAGCAAAACTACACAACCTTTTCCTATTGTCATTTGTGATTTCGTGTAGTGAATATATTCCTGCTACATTTCTGGTAAATTGCTCTTTTCCCACCTACACATTTAAATCTCCTAGGATTATGATTGAGTCATATGTGGATGTTGCTCTGACAGCTTTCTCTAGTTGATTATAGAACAGTTCCTTTACTCCTTCTTCCTTATCTTCTGTAGGTGCATGAACACAAAATAGTGAAATGTCATAGAATTTTCCTCATCCTAAGTTTACACATTCGTTCATTTATAGGCTTAAAGCCTTTGATGAAGTTTTTCATCTCTTTTCCTAATAAAAATCCCGTTCCTAATTGTCCAGTTCTGTTCCCAACACAGCTGTAGAACAATGAGAAGTTTTGTTTGTGAATTTCCCTGTTACCTGTCCATCTAATCTCTTGGATCCATGTTGTATCTTTCAAGCTCTCTTGCAACTTCTTGCATTTTACCTGTTTGTAGCATTGTCCTTATATTCCATGTGCCAATATTCATGTCCTTGGTACATCGCTGAGGTCTATTACCATTTCTTCCAATCCTTTTCTGAGGTTCTTGTAGAGATTCCTGAACAAATACTTTTTTTTACAGAGTTAGGATGTTAGCCTAATACCTAACCCACAGCCTGGAGGGCCAGTGGACTGCACTTTGTCTGATCCCTGCCCTTCCACCTGTCTGGCATAGGTGGCCCTGCCAGGAGCTTTGCTCCTGCCAGCATAGCTCTCCGGGTCATAATGGGGTGTTCAAACCTCCTCGCCACGTTAAGGCAGCAGTCCTTGAGGAGATTTCAACTTACTTATACGCAATTTTCAATCTTTACCTTTTTATTTATAAATTTAATTATTCTTGGTTGCTGTTTAAGCTTATGTTGTTAACTTTTTAGTCTAGGATCAGATTAATTTGTTTTCTGTTATTGGGAAAGAAAGTTGAATAGCAAATCAGATTACGAATGACTCCAATTATGTAAAAATGAATTCTATCATATTCAGCCATACTTTGTGGAGAGAGATTCTAAACACAAAGAAAAGAAACTTTTAGAAAATGCTATTCAGAACACAAGGAAATTCATGTTTAGTTGAAATAAATGTCACGTTAAAGAACAATCGTATTACAAACTGCAGAAATTTTATATAGAGACACAAGGTTCTTAGGTTAAGGGGTGGGTTATGGTTTTAAGTTCTTAGACAATTGTTCTCTTCTTTATAAAAAAGGATTGGTAGGCCAAAAATAAATCTGGCTTGATGTAAATGGCTTGAATTCTAAATGTAGTGAACCAAGGAAAAGTAAACACATATATTAAAACCATTAAAGAACATATTGGTACTTACACCACTCATTGAGAGTTCCTCCCAGTTTTGATCATCCTCCAACAGCCTCTTTTTTATTGAAGACACCATGCATACACATTCAAGACCTAAAAAACCTTTATCACACATTGAAGATACACGTGGCTGGCCATCAAAAAATTCTGGTAAATCTCCCAATAAATTTTGAAGATCATTGATAGAGCAAACACTGATGGAACCAGAATAGCGAGCTATAATTATTGCCTGAAATGTGTCAACAATACATGGTTGAGGATTCAGTTCAATCAATTAAAGTAAACATTTACACTGTCAGCATTATCTTATTTTTTTTGTTTCTTAACAGATAGGAGAAAATATATGAATCAGTAACTTATAAATATTATAGATTAATATCAAAGGAAAAAAATGTAAAGCAGGAAGTGGATGAAAGGAGTAAAAAAATAAGATGACAACTGCAATAAACAATATAGATTAAATATTTTGCATGAAGAGAGGGAGAGAATATGAATAATACAGCAAAAATTTCTGAGGTAAGTGTTTATGCATTAATCAGGGATGGCCATCCAGTCCTGTTTTACATTTCAAACCTTCCTCTATTTTGTGACATGGAAAGTACTGTGGCAGATTTCTTTATTTGGGAGTATCAAATGTCACATTAAACACAAGCTGAGATGCACCATCTTGTTGAATGTTATTGTGACAAGCTCTCCTCAGAAGATGAGAAGACATAAGCGTGTGAAAGTGTTGGCTCATGATGCATGGGTCCCTGGATAAACGGCTGGACATTGAGAGTCAAGATCACAGGTACATAGTGTTTCCTGCTTATAATCTCTTTTTATTTGTTTCTATTTAATTCAGCAATCATTTTATTTATTTCAAAATGTATAGTGTTCCAATTCAAAGGCAGTTCCCATCTTCCTTTTTTCTTTTCTTTTGAACTAATTAATTCATGCGGAGCCTCATGACTATGGCTCAAAATCCATTTGAAAAGAGCAAGCAAGGGTAATTGAGGCTAAGAGGGTACAGAATGACTATGATGATAATAAAAGGGGATTCCAGAGGAATGACAATGAGAATGTGAAAAAAAGAAGGTAAAGATAGAACGAGTTATGTACTTCATAAAAATGGTAACATTGCTTGGAATGAGGGTGAGTGTGAGATTATCAGAAAAATATTTTTAAAAGTTATATAGAAATTGATATATAGATTAAGGAGGTGACATAGAATTTATGAAAGGCAACAGTGAGATTAATTTAATGTATGGCATGAGGTTAATGAATGGGTCAAAATATTGGTAAATAGGATGGCTACAGATGTAGGTGAAATTTCTGGTAAATGTTAAGGAGGCAACAGAAGAATTAATTGAATGAGAAATTTGTTTTATCTGTATATTATTATGTCAGGTGTGTCTGATGTTAAAAAAAATGCTTCAATTGTTCCATTACACAAGCAGATTTAAATGAGGCAGAATGTGAAAAATATAGAGCTATCCTGGTGAAAGTAAATTTGAGTATGTTATAAATTATGTATCATGGAGAAAGTATATCTTAAGTTGCTGATTGACAAAGTGATAATGTTCAAATTTTGGGGGTAAGTGAGGTTTCATACCTGGTAGAAGAAGTACAGATCAAACAATTGCACTTCAACAAGTAATCAAAAAATGAGAAAGAAAGTGTTTTTTTACAGTTGTTAACTTAGAGAAGGTGCATGATAAGGTCTCAAGAAGACATGGAAACTTATAAAATGAGAAAGAAAAATGCAAAAAGGGCTGTGGCAAGGGCAAAAGCAAAGGCGATAGAGGAAGCTTATGAGGAAATTGAGAAGAAAAATGGCGCAAGACAGATGCTTAGGATAGCTAAAGCTAGAGATAGAGCCTCGAAAGATATAACATCAATTAGGCAAATGAAGGACACATCAGGAGTGGTATTACGAGAAGATGATAAGATCCGGAGTAGGTGGAAAGAATATTTCCACAAACTACTGAATGAGGAGAACCCAAGGGGACGCCATGAGGACGGAGAGGCAAGCGAAGGAGTGGTACAGGACATCAACAAAACAGAAGTGGAAGGTGCGCTGAGGAAGATGAAAAATGGAAAAGCGGTGGGAGTGGACCAAATACCAGCAGAAGTGTGGAAAAGTCTAGGGAGGGAAGGAGTTGATGCCCTTTGGGATCTCATGAAGAAAATTGCCCAGCAAGAAAGAATACCCGAGGAATGGAGGAATAGTATACTTGTACCAATATATAAAGGAAAAGGAGATGTTCAGGAATGTGCCAATTACAGAGGTATCAAATTAATGTCCCACACTATGAAGATTTGGGAGAGAGTGATTGAAAGAAGGATACGGCAGGAAACAGTGATAGGAGAAGAGCAATTTGGCTTTATGCCAGGAAAGGGGACAACAGATGCAATATTTGCATTGAGACAGCTAATGGAAAGGCATAGAGAAAAACAAGTAGGCCTGCATTTGATGTTCATCGACCTGGAGAAGGCGTATGACAGGGTGGCCAGGCAGGAAGTTTGGAGGTGCTTAAGAAAGAAGGGAGTGCCGGAGAAATATGTAAGGCTAGTGAAAGAAATGTACCAAGGGGCGAAAACCCAGGTAAGAACAAGTGTTGGCACCACTGAAGGATTCCATGTTGCAGTTGGGCTACATCAAGGTTCAGCGCTTAGTCCCTACCTTTTTGATGTAGTAATGGATGTGCTGGTTGAGGAAGTAAGGAGGAATACACCATGGAACATGTTGTTTGCAGACGATATTGTCCTCTGCGAAACAACACGAGAGAAGCTTGAAAAGACACTGGAAAAATGGAGAAATGTGCTCGAGGAGAGAGGCATGAGGATTAGTCGAACAAAAACGGAGTACATGTCAACGAGTGAGGAAGAAAGTGCGGATATAGAACTCCAGGGTGAAAAATTTACATCTATACGGAAATTTAAATATCTAGGATCGATCGTGGAAAGGGAAGGAGGACTGGATGAGGAAATACAGCACAGAATAACGTGTGGGTGGATGAACTGGAGAAAGCTGAGCGGTGTCCTCTGTGACAGAAAAGTTAGCTGTGAGATAAAAGGGAAGTTATATAAGACTGTGGTGAGGCCGGCGCTACTTTACAGCTCTGAGACATGGCCTATAACAAAAGCACAGGAAAGGAAAATGGAAGTGGCCGAAATGAGAATGTTGAGGTGGATGAATGGTGTCACAAGGAAGGACAGGGTGAAAAATGACTTTATAAGAGGAACGACAAAAGTGGGCCCGATTGGGAAAAAGATACAGGAAGGAAGGTTGAGGTGGTTTGGGCATGTGGAAAGAAGCAAAGATGAATATGTTGGTAAAAGAGTGGGGAGATTAGAGGTGACCGGAAAGAGGAAGGTAGGAAGACCTAAGATGAGATGGAAAGACAAGATAGCAGAAGACCTTAAAGAGAAAGGCTGGAAATTTGAGGACGCCCTAGAGAGAGAGAAGTGGAAAAGAAAAATAAAACATAGCAATGCCGACCCCATACCGCATGGGAAAAGGCGATGAAAAAGAAGAAGAAGAAGAAGGTGCATGATAAGGTAAAAAGGTGTGATGTTACAAAAGATTTTAGCAGAGTAATAGGTAGATGAATGATTGGTTATTGAAATGATTTATATTCAACCATAATTTGTATTATGTATTACCAAGTATCTTATCAGAAAGGAATGTCAAGCTCTGTTTGAAACTTGTTAATATTTCCAAACAGAGGTAAATAGCAAACAGACATACCTCCTCTGACCACCAGTTCACATCAACAGGATGATAAAGTATGCTTTCACTGACAGAAAACAGATTTGATCGTCTTTGATCAAGAAAGACATTATTTTTAACATCATAGTTTGGTTGACTGTTAAGCTTCCAGAATCTATATAACCTAGAAAGAAAATATAAACAATGCCAATTACAAGACTTGCAGAACAACATTTAAATTATTTTCAACACAGAAATAAAAAAGACACCTTATGGATGGTAGTAGCCATATTGAAATGCTGCCAGATGTATGCAAGCAAACCATATACTTTCCAAGGGGAGATATCTGGATTTTGTAGATGTCACTCTGAAATATGATCCATTAAATCATATGAGTTTTGGCAACTAGCAGAGTAATTAATCCTTGAGAAAATATGACACTACTTACATCACTTTCCTAATTGTTAGCCAAAAAGGAACCATACATTCTATTAGCTAAAAGTGTTAATAGTAACGATGTAGGAGAGTATAATTTGAAATACAAAACATACTAACAATAAAAAGAGGTAAATACACACTTGAACGCATTAAGCTTGTGTGAATTGAAGTGAATTATGGCAAAAATAAACAAAACATAAGAAGTATGCTGATTTAAAATAAAAGAACTAATAGAGGATGAGTAGTAGAGAAGCAAACATTACTGCAGCAGAAATCTGAACTATGCCCAGAATTGCTACAGAATTAAAAATATTTAAACCTTGGTTGCATTAATTTTTATTTACCACTTGATTTTCATCAGAAGTGATAATTACGATTATGAATATAGATTGCCTAAGACCATTCAAGTATGTATTGACATTGCTAAATTTCAAATATCAAAATACTACAGTTTTCAGTATTTATGCTACACATCACTAATGGTAGAAAGAATTACTAATGGTATCAGAATTATTACTTGATGGCAAAAACCTCCAAAACTAATAATTCTACTAAGGAAAGGAATGATAACTTTTCATACTAAAGCATGCACTTAGGATAAATCCCAAGGAGGGAAAGACATGAAAAAAGTCTGTCAACACTGGGAATTGAACCCAGATTTTCCATTAGCCAGGCAGCTACTCTTACCAATTGAGCTATCTTTGCAGAACATTCAGGTATGCCAATTTGCCTACTGTTTAGTTAGGTTGGAGGTTGAGACCAATGGTTGTGGAAAATGCTGTTCAGTTGGAAAAATCACAGGTCCTAGCTTACAAAGCCTTTCAAACATTACATGTGAATATTCTGACAAGATAGCTCACTTGCTTAGATGAGCAGCCCAGCAAGCAGAAGATCCTGATTCTTGTTCTGGTCCTGTTACAGTTTTTTTATGTCCATTACTCCTTGGGAATAATAAAAACTATATTATTGTTGTAACTAATGAAGAATTTGGATTGCTAAACAGCTACAATGTTAGATAAAGATAGATCTGGTGCTTTCCTGGTTAATGATAATTATTATAATCAATACAGATTCTTGTCAATATTGACGAAAAGACTAGTTCTTGGACTCTGAACTGGGTGATTTCTCTCCATACTGTCACTTTAGGGCTTTGGCTATACAATTGTGTTGCTTATTTGCCTTTGGTGAAAGCAATCCTGGGTTTAATTCCTTTTGGAAGCCTATAATTACTTAATGAGCTCTGCTGTGAAGGTACCTTTAACCATACAACTACCTGCTACTTCTACTATCACTTTCCTACTGCCTCTTAGGCCTTCTTTATGACTCTTCAGTCTATTATGAGGCACACCAAAGATAAAGACAAGGAAGATGCCATTCACTGAGTGAACTTTGTGTGTGTGGCTGGTCAATGGACTACTGAGATGTAAATTAAATTCACCATGCAGATTGAACCATTCCAGAGGACATGTAATTAATATGATGGACAGGTGAAGCAACAGGGGAAATTCAACACAACAAGCCACCCAATAGTTACTGGAGAAGTGCAACATCTAGACTGCATATTCTAAATGCTAAAGCAGTGTCCAACCAAAATCCAAGTTTACTCTTAGGACTCTGGGATGTCAAAATGACCAGAGATTAGACAGAGAAAATCCAGTGGACTGTTGCAAAGGAAACAATTATTCATTCTCAAGCAAAGCTTCTTTCGTGACCAGCTGTAATCACAGTTCATTCACTAAAATGTCATATAAATTCCCCACAAATAGATATTTACATAGTCAAATGAAATCCACACTGAATCTCTCAATATCCTATGCAGAAATGTTCTCTGTATCACCAATGTGAATGGAAGGACTTTACAATAAGTATATAAGATAAGTGTAGCTATTTCCATAGAAAGATACTGTTTTAAGTGACTACATTCTTTCAAAGTAAAAGGTACCCTCTTTGTGATGTACGGATATATAAGGTATAAGGCTGCGTATATATGGCTTTCCCTTAACCCACCTACACAGTCCTGGCAATATCTGAAGAGTCATCAATCCAAACATCAACAGTATGAACAGTAATAATCCAGATAGAAGCCAGATAAAGTCCTCTCAAGTCTAGATTTGGTTAAATTAAAATCCAAATTCATACCTGTATCTTTCTGAAGAAAAAAGGAATCCATGACCAAACTTTACTCTGCATCATATGGTGAGCTGAATCATTGTCATCATCTGATACAGACTTGGCAAGTTTATAGAATGGATAATCATTCAAAATTCTCCATGCAGAAATTCCCATTTTACTCCCTTGATCCTACAAAATATAATACATCATATATATAGACACCATATAATATACTTCTTAGCTTTAAAAACATAGGGATTGGGAATTGGGAAATAATTTAATTATTTCAAAATTCACCAATCGCTTTAAACAAGTATCACCAACAGAAGCATGGATTTATTATGAAAATTACTAATGAGAGACAATTATGGTAGGTTTTTCAGTTCTAATTCAAAGAATCTTTGTAATTATTCTGATACCTTATCACTAAGAGTGGTTGTTTTGTTAGGGTGTTCCAGATGATAATAGCAAAAGAAGAACAGTTTTAGGAGTAGACTGTACATTTAGCATAAAGTAGAAAAGATTGGATTATCAAAGAAATATTTATTTACAATGATTTAAAAGTGCATAGATGTGATAGCCAGTTTGTCTAACATAATCCAGTATATCAAGAATAACGATAATGATAAATGTTATATTTTGTACAAAAAGGCACCAACCTGCTGTTGGTTGATGTCCAAGATATTGCTGGACCCTACAACATATAGCAAGTTGTGAGGAGCATGATAAACTACATCTGTAACTCCACCCACATATGATTTTGCGAATGAAAAGCTATGATTCTCTTGATATCCATCTGTAGGAGAAACCAAATAACTTTTAAGGTTTCCCATTCCATCCACAGTTATCAACTCATAGGACCTGAAAAATCAGACACTCCTGATAAAGAAATTCAGTAACATAAAAAAATGCACAGATCAATTTACAAGCTTTAATGGCATTGAAATATTTTCACTGAGTAACATTTTTAAGCAACTTATACAGAAACTAATATACTACAAAAAGCTAAATATTAATTATAGGTTAGAGCTAATTTTATCAATTTCTAAGATATAAAGATTTCTGCTCACCATTTGGGACTTTTCACTCGACCTTCCAAAAATATCACACAAACAAGGGCATGCTTTATGTCACTGAAGACATTTTGATCATTATATTTTGCCTGGAAAGGAAATAATGAATGTCATAAATGATGTAGAAATTTTCATCAATTTGTTGAATTTTATAAAGATTTTACAATTCTCCTTGCATTAAGACATTATTTTACCTAACAATAAGAAATAAAGGTTTTCATGAGATTATGAATGATTACTCATGAATTCAAGAATTATTTACATAAATCTACCATATTTTCTTGTGGAAGGGGAATACATTAACTCGAAAAGAATCACACTAGACATTTTAAATAAGGCAAACTTTATAAAAACTAATGCGTAAATTTAAATACCATAAGTCCTCAGTCAGGTTATGAATACAACATCAAATATGAAACCACTTTCATGAGAATAAGGATGTTTAGTAACATCATTGTAGGTTATAAGAGATTTAAATTAGAAAGTTTTTAATTAGAACGTATCTAATTACCAAATCCTACAGAAGTGGATTTTTATAGCAAACTTAGGCTTACTTATCACACGAAATTTTAAATTATTTTCATAAAAAATCTGTTCAATCTTTTTAGTTGGATTAAATTTTAATGAGAGAATAATTATCCACATCCTTTATCAAGAGCAAAAAATAGATAGTAATAACAGATAATGAAGGGAGTATAACTTAGTAGAATAGAGAAGTGGGAAAGGAAGGGGTGCGGCTGATCACCTTTAATGTTGAGATCAAGAAGGCAATAAGTAAATGAAGCTAAGGGAAATACATTAGTAGTTGGAAAAAAATAGACATGCTGCAGTAAGCAGATGATAAAGAGATACTTGCTGAGAAGGAGAACTTGACCAGAAATGGGAAAAGATCAAATGGATGGAACATATAGAATTATATGCTTAAAATAAATATAAATTAAACCAAGGCGAGGGCCTGTAGGCAAAATAGAGCAAATACTTTAAAGGTGAAATAAGAGGAGAACACAATTGAACAAGATTAATTCAGCAGACTATCAGCAAATTTAAGAGCAACAGAGAAATAGCAAGCAGAATAGCTCATGCAAAGACAGATGACTACAAGAAAAATTGATGTATGACAGCAAATAATACAAATTTGGATATTAGGAAACAATTCATAAAAAATATAGTGCTCTATACATGGCTATGAAATGTGGACTATAACAGCAACTTGTAGTAGAAGATTAGAAGTAATGGAGATTTTTTTCTGCAGAGTAGTGATGAAAATAAAATGAACAGACCAAGAAATGAATGAAAAAGTCTTTGATGAAGGAAGTTAGCAGAAAATAATCATAAAACAAAGCTAACATTTATTTGGACATGCATTAAGCCAAGACAATCTCCTGAAAGTAGTATTGTTATGTTATGGAATGGTGAAGGGAAGTTATTATAGATGAAGACTTAGGATAGTTATGAATTACAGGGGAACTAAATAACTGGCAGTGAATAAGATGGCTTGGAGATCTGCAACTAAGTATTCCTCGATAGATTGTGATATAGATGCTTATTCACATAAATAAAATCAATCTCCTAATCAAAATTAAATAGAAGTTTATGGAACTACCAGATTTGTCATTTCAAATTTATCTGATTTGTGTGGAAATTATAAAGCAATTACTACAAATTAGATTTTAATAATTTTTTTTACTCACCGGATATATATTAAATATATTACTTCCAAGTAAATCATAAAATCCAACAATTCCATTACTTTGTGCACATGCTAGCATACTACAATCAGGACTCCAAGCAAGCTTTCTCCATTGAGGGTATGGGTCCTTTGGAACTAAAAAGAAATTTAAAATACAATAACCTCTTATTTAGAATCCATCCAAACATCGTTAGAATAAAGTATATGATTAATTCATTATGATTCCTCTTTGGAAATCGATAATACTACAGATTCCAAAAAACAGTATAATGGTGAAGATATGGTGATATGGAAGTGTATTTCCATCAAATTGTATAAGAAGAACCTCTAATAATGTTACTAAAATTTCTTTCCAAAAGAAATTACACGTTAACATTCACTACTTAAATCCAGTTAAGTCAAATCTTGAGACAATGACTTCTTAGAAACTATACTCACTCCCTGCTTTTCCTACAACTGAGGAATATTCATCTCTTGAAGTACGTATCTCTAGTATTTCATTCTGCATAATAGCTACAACTTTTCCCTTTTCACCGACAGCAAACTGCCAGGGTAGCTGAGCGTTTATCAACCTGAAGTATTTATATAATAAGAAAGAAGAGATTTGCACAAATTATACACACAAACTATACACCAAATATACGTGGCTAATTATAGTTTTGATGACACAGCTGACACATAGAGATAATGCTTTTTCAGAGAGAGTATCGATGAATACCTGAAAATACTATCATCGTGAGCCTCTTTGTTGGTGACAGTTTTAAATGCGCTCTTAAAAGAGCGAAATAATATCCCTGCAATACTTTTGGCATCCTCTACATGTCTGTTACATTTCAACTGAAATAAAGTCGTAAATTATTAGTCTTCCTCGAAATGAAATGTCAACAACTGTTTGAATAGTAAAGATCTTACCTCAGGCTCTTCTTTCCATTCGCTATACACCAAAAGTTCGTAAAGTATGCAGTTATCCATAATCAAAGTTTGGTTTTATTCCATAGACGAAACGCTATTTCTATTTTTACTCCATCGAGTAACACCTTCCCATAATCACAACAAACTACCGATACTGTAAAGAACCGAAAGAACCAGACAAGATTAAGCTAAGTTGGCTAACGTCAAACCCGTTAAACCTGACAACAGCGCATTGCATTGGCCTGAAGAGCATTCGATAGCTTTGGCGGCAAATCATCCTAAATAATAATACTAAATGATCTGACGAGGGGTAACAGCGTTTAGATAATGTTTCTTACGTTAGAAATATTTTCACCCACTTGCATTGCTGATATTGCAATGAACATCAACACACGTTATAATTCATGTAAGAGGTCTATTTTCTCGACTTACAGCAGTGGAAGGGTTAAAACTGTTGAATTTTAAATGAAATTCCGTAATCTAATTAAAGCCCCCAGTCATTTTTTTATCTTTTTAACATTCTGGTGCCGCTTCTAAATCTTATGTCACTCAGGTAAGGTTTAATAATTAATTTTGCTGTTAATGTTTAATATTTTGTCCTGAAAGGATGTCAACAAATTACAATAACAACAGAGGCATCTGTAGCTCGCCCCAATGTACAAACAGTTTAAGTGAGAAACTGGATTCCAGACTGCAACTCGGGGCTAATCTCAGGAGATCTCAATTCGATGGTTGTGTCTATTGCAAAGATGTTCTCACTATGGGCATGCATGTTGATGATTTCATTGATCATTCATGGCACCAGGCCTGAGGTGGACCAGTTTGGGAGGTAGCTGAAAGGTTGTTGTGCCTTCGGAGACCTTGGAAGAGAGATGAATCTTTTGGTTATGAATGTTGGGTTCACTGCACGAGATTCTAGTGGACCAGAAGAATTGCATACAAGAGTTGAGGACCTTCAGTGTGACAGAGGGTGAGGGGCTCACTGCTGTATTGAATCCTGATTGTGTTGTTGGGAATAATTGCTCAAAGTTTGATGGACGGCTCTGTAGAGGGACCATGGGAGGCCCTCTCCATCTTGCTGATTGTTGCAGGCCTGACATTGCATTTGCAGTTGGTGCTTTGAGTCAGAGGAGTCATGACCCAAACACAGGGGATTGGGTAAGTGTGAAGCACCTACTGAAATGCCCTATGAGACTGGAGGATCTGTTGTTGTTGTTTATGCAGAAAGGAAAGTACCAAGTTGGTAGCCTGTGCTGACACAGATTGGGCCAGTGATGGGTTTGTGAGGGATTCAACCTCAGGTTGTGTCATCAGTTTTGATGCAACTTTGTTGAGGAAGTGGGACATAACAGCTTTCAGCCTAGGCGTTAGGTGATGCAGGGTGCATCTCCTTGGGTGAGGAAACACAAGATATAATCTGTTTCTGGGATTAATGAGGGAGCTGGGCCTATCTTCTTTTGTGGAGAGTCCAGGCACGGTCTTTGCCAAGTATCTTTTATGTTAGGGATGGGTCTTAAAGGGATGACGGAGACTCAGGTGTGTTCCCTCTGCAGAAAGCATTGCAGACATATTTACCAATGTCCTGAGCAGAGTTAGGATGTGGAGCCTGGTAGCTGGGATGGGGTTTGTTCTCACTAACTCTTTTACTGACTGTGTCACTTCTTAGTATGACATAGTGGTGCTATCAAAGGTGATTCATTATAGTATATCTGTCCGGGGACAGGTTTCAGCTGAAGTTCTCCAAATCTTTCTATCCTGCACCTGTCTTTTCATTCCCTGGTAGGTTTTGTTTTCCTGCAAATCTGTAAGCATATAAAATGTCCATCTTCCTTTCCTGCGTTTTCCTCTAACTTTTCCTTCTATTACCCTACAGAGTAAGTAAACATGCCTCATGATGTGTCCCAACCAGTTTGCCTTCCTTCTTTTGATTGTGTTGATGATTACTCTTTCCTCTTCAATCCATCTCAAAACTTCATCATTCCTCACTTTGTCTTTCCATCTCACTCTCATCATCTTTCTCCAAAGCCACATTTCAAAACTCTCAAGGTACTTAACTTCTGACTTCCTATATGTCCAAGTTTCTGAACCATATAGGACCACACTCCAGATGAAACATTTTGCAAATCTCTTCCTTAATGTGATGGGTATTTTTTTTTTGTTGCACACAATTGCTTGATTGTCAGCATATTTTATGGATTTTACTTTTATTCGTCCAATATTTAGTTAGGCTTCACACTGATTTTGCATCCAAACTTCTCTAGCTTTATCCGTAATTCTTCGTAATTTGTTACTCAATTTTTTGTATTGGTTCTTACCTTCCTCAGTATTGCTATTTTTGTACCTCCTTCTTTCCTCCATCTTATCAAGCATTTCTTGTGTTATCCACTCTTTTCTCTTCTTATTCTTTTGTACTTTTCCTATACATTCATCCAATCCTTTTCAGATAGCATTCTTCACTAGTTTCCATTCCTCATTTATATCTAAACTTTTACCTTTTTTTGCTAGTACCTCATCGATTTTCTTTCCATACATGATAGCAGAGTCATTCTTTAAGGCTCTTAAGTCTCAATTGTCACTAACCCTTTGTTTTTAATTTGTTTCAGTTTAGATTTTAGGTTGGCTACAAGGAGGTCATGATCTATATCGGCTCTATGTCTGCTCCAGGGAGAGTTTTACAATTTTTTATGCTGTTTTTAAATCTTTGATTTATCATAATAAAATCTATTTGATAATTGGCTCTATCTCCTAGGATTTTCATGTATATAGCCTTCTTTCATGGTTTTTGAAACAGGTGATAGCTATACACAAATTCATAAACTCACAAAAATTCACAAATTTCTCTCCTCTTTCATTTCTCTTTCCCAATCCATATGAGCCAACAATATTTCTCCGTCTTCCTCTTCCAACCACACTGTTCCAACCTCCCATTGTCAGTGATCTTACTTGCCCTTTTCCATTCCCTTCATATAATTCTTCTATCTGATCATAGACTCCTTCAACCTCTTCTTCTTTTGTATCTGAGGTTGGCATATAGACTTGAACAATAAGAGCTTCTATTGGTTCTGATTTTACTTTCATTCCTATTACTCTGTCGCTCATCGTTATGATTTTCGTGATAAACTTTTCCAAGCTTCTTCTATATATTATTCCTACTCCTCTTTGTCTGTTTTCTCATCCTTTATATACCATTTTGAAGTCACCAGATTGAAGCTCCCCTTTGCCTTCCCACCTTACTTCACTCAGTCCAAGAATATGGACATCATATCATATCATCTTGTTTTTTATGTTTTCTAGTTTCCCTCTTCTGTTCATAGTTCTTACATTCCAGGTTCCTACTCTTAAACTGGATAGAGACTTCTTCTTCTTATCCTTCATTTCCATGGTGCATGCTTCTCCTAAAAAAGTGTCCACCTGGAGATCCGATTGTGGACATATTTTACCTCCGGAAAATTTCTTTGCAGGAGTATTCATGTTGATGTGGTTTGGATTGTCTAGCGGGACTAGGGATATCACAAGGATCTTTAATGGAATGGTTTCTCCTTGCCTTTTCCATCTTGGTGCCATTGATCTTGAAATGACTCATCTGCCTTTAGGGTGATATCTCTCCTCATGGACAACAAGGTGCCCTAGCCCACCACCTGCTCATCCTCCCTCATGAGAGGCCATTGGCACTTGGTGGTGGGGGAACCCCTTATCCCAGGAGTTACTGTTAGAATATCAACTTATATTACTGTCTTGTTGGTAACGTGCAGAGGTTGTTTCATTATCAGGTTGGTAACATGTATAAAACAGTTATGTTGACAGGACGCTTCACCTTTGTGTGGTGTGCTTCTCTTGGCTGTTCTGGTTCGGATGTAGTCTAGTAAGGTTGTTCTTGTACCGATGTATTACTTTAGTATCTAATACAATCCTTAATGTTCAAACTGGTGTGTGAACTTTTATTGAAGTATCCACGAAACCTTCATCAGTTACTCGGTTCCTGTGTTTGTTAGCCGTATTGCATACATTGCCCCCCCTAAACCACATGGAGGTGAACATCAGGATATTCCCTTCATCATGTCTAGGACCATAGAGGCATTACCTAGACTCTCCAGTACTTTTAGAGGGGGTGATATCCAATGATAAATTTAGTTTTACTTAAACATGACATATAATGTTCTTGTCATACTTTCTTGTTTTGTTTACTCTATAAAAATGTTTAATTGTAGTCTCAAGTGATATTTTTGTTGTTGATGTATCATAGACTTGGGCCACTAAAATGTCATTGAACATCTTTTGTTGCTGGTTGTCTTTTCTTTGCAGCTTGGCAGGAAGTGGTCTGCCAAATCTAGATTTGTCATTTGTCTTACTATTCCACTCTTGTATTGTTTGTAGTAGCCTCATAAAACAAGATTTCCTTTTATGCTTTGGTATTGCAAATAGTACATCAAGAAGAGGTGTTATATAGTAATCATTGTGATAATTGATATTTTCAGTTTATGATAAATTCAATTAATTTGGATTTGTTTATTTCAACTATATCAGCCTACCATTGTTGGATTGTTAATAAAAAGTTTTTAAAAATGTTTATTTCTGTGATTTTCCTCAAGTTTTTTTAAGAAAACTCAGAAATTAGAAGATAAATAAAATAACTAAATATCAATCTTACAACAAGGGATAGATATGGGGATAAGTGTCTTATAGATTTCTTGACAAAAATCAAATTCAAACATTGGGATCTTGGCAGCAAGTTTAGAGTTGTTAATAATATGTTAAAATAGACATCAAAATAAAATAAATATAAAAAGGAGAAATCAGACCTAATTTGTATTTTATTGAGGAAAACATATGCAAAGTAATTTACTGAATTTGTATGACTCTAACAAAGGATTGTGTCATTTTAAGAATTATAATTTTAGCTGATATTTTGACATTTTTTAACTGCCAAGTGAAATAGATTTCAGAAGACTACTTTAATTTATAGATTGAATTGACAAATCTCATCTCTAACCACCAAGTTTTAAAGCATCAAAATAACAATAAAGATAAATTATGAAATGATTGTTGGCAGCTTTCTAAGGAGATTTCTTTTAATATTATGCCAAAGATTTTAATGGATTTATAGAAATGGTTTTAGGTTACCAAATATCTATGTCATGGACCAGAATTGTTAATAAACTGTCTCATTAGCACCCATGATTTCGAATATTGATTTTTTGATCTGGTGTATGAAACTTTCAAGGTAATTATTGCCAGAAGAATAATTAAATAACATCAAAACAGAAATGGTAAGAGAGTTCTGACAATAATAAATTATACTTAAAAACATGGCTATTACATAAACCCTTAGATTGCCATTCATGGCACATTACAGCCAAACACAATTTGGTAATCATAACTAAATGCTCTTTGTAATATATAACTGTATTTTGAGCACTAAGTACTCAATATATTCAGATATTAGCTGCATATTTGCATTCTTTATCATTATTATTCTGAAATAAAATAATTATGTTCATTTAAAGTTGAGAAATCTGCTGAAAGAATTCATATATGTTTTGGTCAGCTAAGAACAAAATATTTAAACATAAGAATTATAAATCTCCTTCACATTGAGAGGAGAGTGGATGTTCCTTAATGGAGAAACAGTGATATAAAAGAAGCAAGGATTCTTTGGTTCCTGATCAGACAATATCATGGTCAATTTGAACCATTTCTCTCAAAAGTATCCTTGTAGACCAATTTTTAGTTCCCCAACAAATTTTCTTCAATGCATTCTTTAGCCATCAGCTGTGTTTTGCTTGTGTCGTGTTCTCTGAGTTATGGCTTAAAATTACTTTTAAAAATAATATAGCTATAATGCTGTATGTCATGAGGTTACTTAATGGATAGTTTGCCACTTAATGTAAGAGAGATATTGCATTCACTTCTTTTTACTACTCTATTCCTCTCTCAGAATCATCCAACAGTTTTCCAAATTAAAAATAGATATCATCAAACACTTATGGTCCATTTCCCTAATGAATAATATAAAACATTATTATAAATACTTTCGAAGAAATTAAATAAAAACTTTTTATATTACCTTTTGAAATTGGTGCATAAATAATATTAAAATAAATGCCACAGCAGAGTAGTTAACTGATATATTTGCTATGAAATTTTTCAATAATCCTAAAAATGTATCATAAAAGACTTGTAAGTCAAACAAGTAGGTTGTTCAGTTAGTCTGTTGGTTAAACAAGAGCATTCCAATTGTGGCCACTATTGCTTAGAGATTTTGACTCAAACCTTGAGGATGGCTATACTGATACTGGTCAAAATGTTGACATTAAACAAAGGAGTTACTCATTTTAATACCCAATCATTTAGTTCAGCATTATCACTATGAAATGTACAAATCCTATCAAAAAGTGAGCAATTTATTAAGTCAGTAGTGATTTTATTTGTATTTACTGAACCGTTTAAAAAATGGGATTGCCAATAATATATGTGAATTAGGCTTCTAAACATATCCCCATCCATTTGATATTATGTTTAGTCTGACAACCTTAAACATTAAGTAAATATGAAAAATAACCGACTCAAACAAAATTGAATTCTAGTGGTTTATTTCCCTGTAAATATTGTGAATACATAACCAGTTTCAGAGTTTTACTGGAACATTACAAGTATCTTAGCACAGTGGAACTATGTTTTTCTGTGAGAACTTAGTAAAAAGAGACTTGTTATAAAGTTTGCTGCTAACAAAAATTAGTCAGGAATTCTTGCCAATCTGATTTGAAAAATCCAGAAATAGTCTCCCAACTGCTGGATGACTCAATAATCATAAAATGCATTTCATTACTGACAGTATAGGTTTGGAATAATTTCAAATTCAGTATATCAACGAGATACTTCAGAGTTAATTGTAATTCCAGACTATTTCTAGAGGGTATTAAAAATATGTAAAAGTGTGTTTGTATTTAAATAACACCAAAAAACTTGGAAGATTTGCCTAAAAGTTCATATACAATCACTCTGAGATTCATATTGCATAATGGTGAATAATCTGATAACAAAAAATAGAAAAGGAGAACCAGACCAATAGTATTAAAAAGGATAAAGGCAAAAATGCCAAAATGATGAGTGAAATACAATATATTTCAAGTACAGAGAAAACCACCAGAAGTAATATTGTTTAATAAAAAACATTATTCACTCATTTACAAACACTTAACTTTATGCTAATATCACAAATAATACTGATTGTTTTGTAGGTCACTCAGTACCCAACGGTACATTGAAAAATTAACAAAAGAATGAAACAGGTTAAAATTCTTTTTCATGGAAAAAATTATCAAAAGATGTAAAATCATCAATAAAATACTGAGTTTTTTCAATAAAAGACCAACAAAAACTCAGATGATGATCTTTTTCATACAAGCAATTTTCCCAAATTCAATATTTCTTGTTCAATCGGCATCACTCATTGTGTAAAAAGATGAGGATATGATTCCTAGGTTTATGAAATTTTATGTTAATATATAAAATGTTATAAAGTTTGTATTAACATCTATAATTATTTAAAATGATGAAGAAATATAAAACAATTGAATCACAGCATCAATAATCATTCAAATAATGCGGCAACAATATAATTATTTTTGCAAAGTAACAAAAGATGATTTAACAACTTACATTGTATTCAAATTTTTGTTTGATGCAATTAATTTGATAAAGAAAGGAATGACATGATTTACTGTATGAGCACTACTTTGATTCTGACAACCAATGTCCACACAGCAAAAAATTAATCAAAAATAAAAATTATACTTAAAAAAATGTGATAAAACAATCTACAACCTGTTTTTTTAAATCAAGGCTGGTAAAATTTCTCCAAATTTTTGCTTATAGATACATTGTTTATTCTACAACAATGAAGATAGAAGATCAAATGATATGCAGCAGCACATACATCTTTTGATGATGAGAAGAGGGGAGAAGGCACATTTCCAGAGTAAGCCCATGAATTTGTTTATCTTATCTCATACCAAAAGTAATTCAAATAACAAAATATAGCCTTGAAATACAAGGAAAATACATTTTAAAGGATAGTTGATGTACATAGACATAATTTAGAAACCTAATCAATAAGATCAATACAATTATCAAACTGTAATGTAACTGCTTCTCAAAAGCTGGGTTAAAACAAGTGGGGAAACAATTGCTTTATCACAAGAAGGTAGGTGAAGACATTATATCCAAAATGCTAGTCTAACAAACATGTGAAATGAATATCTAGATGTTTAATCATGTATGTAGCATAGTACCTTATTTCTAAAGCATATATATTAAAAAATTTTGATTAAAGCTGCAATACACATCTATACATACATGTTATTCAACAGTTAAATATTGGAGAAAGTAAAGATCTATAAAATTATAAAAATAAAAAACTAAGAAATCTTATGAAAAGGTACAAATGATTCATGCATAATAATATACAATATTGAGAGTTTCAACGTATTAAAGCATCCTTATACATAACAAAACAATATTTTCCATTTTCATAAGCACCAATAAACCGTGACAGAAAGAGACATAAAGATCATAAACATCAGGAATAACTGACATTTGTAATAGAATATCAAACATCTGTGAAACAATCATTCAGAAAATGGCATATATAGCACTTATAAAAACTAATCATATTTAAGCTAATCATGTTTTCTATCAGTACAAAAGAAATTCATTAAATGGCTTTGGTAGTTTACAATATTTTCATATGCATTATTCCTTAAGCTTATAATGAAAAAGGCAGCCAACAATGATTTGAACGGGAATCACCCACTGACTTTAACAGGTATGCTGACCTATCAAGGTGTCCACCACTATTTACATGGAACATCCATAAAGAAAATTTCATAAATTAAAGCTCTTTCTTAATGTATTTCAACAATTTTTACAAATCTGGAGAGAACTCTACAGAGTGTAGCTAAAATACTAAAAAGAGTGCGACCAAGAAACTCCTTCAAATTGTAACAGTTTCATAAATATGATCGAAACTTTCCATCTATGATCACTTGAATTTAAGGAATATTAATCTCAAATTAATTACTTCAGCAAACTATTTCTATAATTGCGAATTTTTCCTAACATTTGGGAAATATTTTTTCTCTCCCTCCCTTCTACAGTATTAAATATCATTCATTAATACATTACAATGCAGCTTAGTCATTTCATTTCATCATGAAACCACTGCAGATTCACATTAAACAACTATGGAAGAGCAAATGATTAACATCAAAGCTTTCGTAGCTAACTACAAACTAGTCAACTTTTCTATCAAGAATACTAATTGATTTCACGGTGTCACTCACCAATTATTTTATTTGCAGATTTCAGAACTGCATTTGCAATACTAATCAATCACAATGGAGGATATACAATAATTCAAACGTCAAACTCTTCATGATAACATTCCCTGAAATCTGCTAACTGGTTGATGCATTCTTTGTATTCATCTTCTTCCAGACCAGCTTCTCCAAACCCATGCAGTTTAGTTATGCGCAATCTGGAAGCTTCCCCATGCAAACTTTCCAGCATTGTTCCAACAGAGCGGCAACTATGAAGACCAGCTATTACTGGTATAGATGAGACACCTGAAAAGTGTAAGTTAAGATGAGAATGAACACATTTAAGAGACAATTTGCAATATGATGAGTAAAAACTATTCATCAAAACCAAGCAAAATTTTAAAGGCTTAGAGAAGGATAATCTAAGAAATAAGAGTTCTAGGTGAAAATTTCAATTATATCCATTATTTATCTCATTATACTATGATTTTCAAGCCAATTCATTTTGTTTCACCCATTAGCTTTATCTGATATTGATAAGATATTATTTTATGTATTTACAATGACTAGTTCTATATTTGTTCACTACAAACCACTATGGAACAGTGAAGATAATAATATTCTACAATCATTTCTCTCTTTTTTAGACAACATTGTAATCAACACAATTCAAAAAGTGGAAAATTAAACCTTCATATCACTAACCTATATCATTAGACCTCGTTTCTGGATACAAGAATCCATCAATACCAATATCTTCTGAAAATATATGAGGAAAAGGAGCTCCAACATTACAGGGCAAGCTTGTAGATGTAACATGGGATGCAGTTGCATAGGAACAGCAGTAGAGAAACAATTTCAGCATTTCTTCCACAGTACTGCAGGAATAAGCAGGATTTCCATCTTGGTTCTTCCTCATTGAAGTAGGGCTAAATAATCATGGAAATTTTACAAATACATGAATACAAATTTCCCTTCCTAGCTAATAATTAAATACTCGTGAATCATTTAAAATTGTTAAATTTTAACAATGCTTTTGAAACTCAACTCTTGAGTTTTGAAATTGAGGGAGTCTAATATGCCATCAAATATAGAATTTACTCCCGAGTATTCCTTATAGAGTAGTGGAAGGGATATGATATTGCTAACCTCCAAAATGATTGGGATTGCACAGAGCTAGATTAGTGTTATCTTATGGATGTTAATAAAGCCTTGAAGTTATAAAATAAAGAACACCGTAAACTTCCACACTAATGGATTTTATTTAAGACTGGTTTCGGCACGAAGGCCATCATCAGGTCCTGATGATGGCCTTTGCACCGGTCGTACATAAAATCCATTAGTGTGGAAGTTTACGGTGTTCTTTATTTTATAACTTCAGAATGTCCTTCCACGAAGTTTGGCCGAATATGATAGAATTTATTAATAAAGCCTTGCTCAAGCAGAAACAATCTTAAAGATGAGCTATCACAAGAGAGGAGGTTTATGCCATTTTCACAATGCAAAAAAATACTGAATATTCTTCCAGACCCACCTAAGAAAATTATGACGTACATTATAATTAATTTATTGATACGATAGTTATTACTTGTGTTTGTAAACAGTAGATGCCTGCTCACTTTAGGGCCAGGTATTGTTGAAATGAAGATTATAGTGAATCTCCATTCTAATTCATCATGTACATAAGAGATTAACAATCATCTTCACTTGAACTTTATCAAAATATTGTATACCAGGTCCTAAATTGAGCATTAGTTAATGCCCATTTTCAGTATATAATACAAAACCAGGTCTAAGAATAATACTTTCCATAGCAATCAAGAGGAGTGACCTGGATGTGTGAATTACTCAGAATCACTCATGCTTCGCTAAATTTCCAGTCATTGCAGCCATGAGCAGCCAAGACAAATATTTAAACATTTGAAATATTGTTAGATTTTGCTGCCCAAAAGTAATAAATTAATAAAATAATACTAAAAAAATTAACAGGTAAAAATGTTAAAGTGACTGCAGTACGAACAACCATATCCATCAAATCTGAAACAGCTCTACATAACATATTTTAAATTATGGTTTTCAAAAATAACCTTTTTAATCTCTCTTGACCAACACCTCTCAAGACTACAGACTGCATCCAAATTCTTTCTGCTTCCAAATCCCCACAAGATGGTGATAATGAATGCCACAGGGGTCCATCCCACGCCTCCAGAGCTTCTAGAAGGAAACCAGCATCTCCATCTCCAGCCAAAGGAAAGGGAATTCCAGCCTTCACAGCTGCAGCCCTCCTTCCTAATCTGCCAAGTGCATTTGCTACAGTTGAGAGGCGCTCTTGCGGCTTAGATCGCAACCGATGCCTCAACGTCAATGTATCAAGGGCTACGGCTAATATGGCACTTGTATGGTATGACAGCAATGCCTGAAATTTTACATCAGTCACATGAGGAAATTTAAAAATAGAAAAACTGGATTTGGCTAACGTTTTCTTCGAAATATAAAAATATAGACAAACTTTCTCAGTAAAACATTACTAAGATTTTTCAGACATATTATAAGACAAAGAAATCGTTTTTGGATTGTTACAAACATGAAATTAAATAGTCAAAGAAAAATTAATCAAAATCAAAATGGACCAAGAATATAAATGCTGGTTAAATATGGTGAATGGAGTGCTGAGAGAAGATAAATCATGAATCACCAATATATTGTAGGTGTACCGTGCCAATTAGAAAAATTGTAAACTATTTATTAACACAAAATGTAGAAGTAAATAGTTTACCAGTATACAATTGTAGAAGAAGTAAATGCATGGGTTTTTTAAAAGAAGGAAATACTTTACTAGTTGTTTCTACTTTGAAAATAGGAGTATGTTTAAAGATGTACAGATACATCTCTAGAAAATGATTTCCACAAGGATAGGGTAGTCAGAAGTTGAGTTAATCACAGAAAAGAATAAGCTTATCCATTAATTATTATCTCATAATGGAGTAATGTGAGTCGTAATTATGCATAAACTTTATCACAGAAAGTACCATATCTATTTGTGTATAACACACACTTATTTCCTAAAATTAAGGAATATTTAATTAAAAGAATCTTAACAAAAAATTTATATAAAAGTAACAAGTAAATAAAAAGGTTGACATTGTTTGCCCAGACTGAGTGAAAAATGCTAATAAAACTGACCATAAATTATCTTTGGTAAAATAAATCGATGACAGCTTTAATTCAAGAAGTTGATAGATTTAAGAAGAAATAATGAACAAGGCAGCAAAAGAAAGAATTAGTTTCGATAGTGTTAAAAAAGCGAGGATTTCAAGGTAGAAGAGCAAAATACAGGCACAAAATCCATTAAAGAATGAAAAGAGACAGGGAAACGATGGAAGAGTATTGGAAAAGAAAACAAAATCTTTAGAGGAAACGAAATTGGTATTGGGTTGATAAATGATCCAAGTGAAGAAATTAAATTGAAATGCTTAAAAAATACATGGACTGTTGCTTCTAAATTATGTGAAATTCCTTACATTATAGTTGAGATATTTGAATTCTTTTGGTGGACCAGGCTGCCTCCATCCAAGACTGCCCATACATAGAGGGGCAAATAATGAAGCATGCTCTGATAGCCCTCTAAATGAGAGAGCTATGTTAGCTGTTCGGATAGAATCGGCAAGGGTGTTTGAAAATTCATAAGCAGCGGGAAGAACAGGAAACGCCAGTGTGGTTTTAGTTGAATATTCATCTTCAATATACTGAAGAGCACTAATACCAAGGCCACCAAATCCATCATTACAATCGAGGAGCACATGGAAACCCTTGAAAATTAAAAACATGAAAATTAACATGAAATTTCCAACAATAATGTCACATAAGTTATTCCTAGTAATCCACCCTTCTCCACTTCGAAAACTTTTGGCAGTTTTTATGCAAAGTGTGACAAACTGGGTTATAGAGGAATAAAAGTAAAAACTCATAGATATGTTTAAAATTATCTTCAAGTTATGGAGAAAGTTATACCATTCCCAATTTTAAACTAATAATTCAAACTGAAGTTTTAAACAGTAAACACACCTGCATATTGTCACATTCTTCCGCATAATTGCGGATTCGATCACAGAAATTTTCCTCGAACTGTTCAGTCTTCCACACATTAATGCCAAGGTTGAAAATATCAAACTTTCGGGAATCGCTTCCATGGCAATAATCATTTATCGTAGTCACTGATCTAGGATGATACCGAAGACGAAGATAATCTGACCAAACTTTAACAACCGAGTCTAATTCGTACTTTTTTGAACCAATTAACGCCTGAGCTCCTGAAAAAAGTAAGTGAGTGAATATCTACTCATTTTCATAAAACCTATCATTCAATTTTGTTGTGAAAAACCATGATCATATACTCACCTATAACATCACCTCTTTGTAGTGCTTGCTCCTCTTTTTCTAAATCCTGAAGGTATTCGTTTTTTTCTACCTTCGGCACTTGCTTCAGATCAACTTCACCAGACCAATCTAACTGATTAGGATCGGGAATTTCTGGAGAATCGTAAAGATCACCTCTTTCCGAAACCGTATTTAAACTTCCTTTTAAATCAACAAGGAGCAGTCTTGGAGTAAAAGTAACTTCATCCTTTTAGAAAAATTATATAATTAAAGAAATAATCACTGCGTTTGTTTCTGAAATCAGTGACTAAATGTCTCAAAAATATAAAACTACATGGTTATGAATAGGTCAAAACTATAGAATTAACTTCACCTTCAGAGTTCTACCTTCACGCAAAAGCACGTCATGATTTATTTCAGAGGGAACTTCAGAGTTGTAGTCGAATCCAGCCTCCTAATTTCAACAAAACAACGTTAAAAATTTGTTGTATCCTCCACAAGCTCCAAAGTTAATGTTTGTCGTTCGTTTACCTGTATATTCCACCAGTGAGTCCCGATAAAATTGGCATAGTGACCAAATTGTAAAGTAATTATTTCCTGGCCAGTCGGCATGATGAATTTATGATTCTCAGATATGTCTTAATCCTCACAGGTAAAAAATACAATCATAAAAAATAGCGCTCAATTTTTTAGAATGAGTTCTTTTCTGCTTTACAGTCGCATTGTGGCAGTCATCTTTAGAGTCACCAACTTGTAAATGGTAAATGATAACATTCATTCGCTACCTCTTGCTACAAATTTTATATTTTACTGAAAATACAGTAATTGGTCATCGGAAAGACCTCCTTTAATCGGGGTATTGAGTTAAATTGATAATAATTTCCCTAGGTATCGAAAATTTCAACATGCACGTGTTGCATTCTCGTAGTCGCATCTCTTTGACGTCATTGAAGTTTTCTTACCGATTTTTTCTCTCCATGATCATGTTATGAATCAATCACACACCCATGCACCATTTTCTTATAACTAAGAAAATAAAATAATTATGCAGTTACCATAAGGGACGGAAAGAGGAATAAAAGATTATGAACCTTTCAATTTTTATATTTTAAGTCTATGTTCTTTGCATAAAATATACGCGTGAAATCGTCATCTCATGCTAAGATTTATGTTTCGTCTATGAAATAAGTACATCAATACTCATTAGAACAAAATTTTATAGCATATTCATTGTTGAGTTATATTATGCGATATAGTTTCTACTTTTACAGCGATCGTGATATAAAAACTGTCAAAATTAATTTTATTTCGTAACCCGTTAATACTATTTTCATTACATGCTCTGAGGTGGAAAAATTCCTTTCGAACCAAGAAAAATGTTATGTAACTTAACTCCCATTGGTGGGACGTGGGATCTGAAGAGACAACCTGTTTCTATCCAGATCGCGTCTCTTTTACTCTCGTGAAAACTACACGATTTTGAAATGTCTTCAGGTCCAGCAGCTTATTTAACTAGGAGAGAAACATTCAGCGCTTGCCATAGATTACACAGGTAAGTGATGGAAAGTATACAGACTGTTCCTCTTTGTTTGGAAGATTTTATGAAAAATTGATAATTATCATCCGTCTCTTAGCAAACACTTGTCAAGCGAACAAAACAAGGAAATCTATGGGAAATGCAACAATTTCCATGGACACGGCCACAATTACACAGGTAAGAAATCTTAATTTTTAGCTTGGATTCATTCACGTCCAAATCTCTCAATTCGATTTAATTGCAGTTGAGGTGACGCTGAAAGGTCCAATACATCCGGAAACAGGAATGGTAATGAATATCAACGATTTGAAAGTTTACATGGACAACGCTATTATGAAACCAATGGACCATAAGAACTTAGACAAGGATGTTCCGTACTTTAGTGATGTAGTTTCCACAACGGAAAACGTTGCTGTTTTTGTATGGAAAAACCTTGTGAAAGAATTACCGAACCCAGATATTCTATTCGAAGTGAAGATTTACGAAACTGAGAAGAACATTATTGCATATCGTGGAGAGTAGACTGATTGAGGAAATTATTCTTTTAACTACGATAAATTTGTGTTGGTGCGGATTTTGCGGTGTAAGGAATTATTAAAGCAGATTAAATACAAAACTAAAATAGTATTTCTTTTATTTGAATATTAATTTCTTGTATACAAAGAAAAATATGATAATTTCAACAAGGATTAACAAAATTTTATTTACAACTTTTGAGTCAGCTCAGGGACGGCCTTAAATAAATCGGCCACAAGTCCATGATCTGCAACTTGGAAAATAGGTGCCTCTGGATCTTTGTTAATTGCCACAATTGTTTTCGAGTCCTTCATACCAGCCAAATGCTGAATGGCCCCAGATATTCCTACAGCAATATACAATTCCTGGAAATAAAAAGAATTTACTGAATTCTCGCACCATCTGTGACATCACTTTGGTCAAATTAAAACTAATATTACAGTAGCAGCCATATATGAACTACATTGAAATGAATGGAAATGTTTAAAAATGAGTAGCAAGTTCAATGAGACTGAAAGCTTATACTTTCAGGTTGTTTTCATAACCATCACCTCAACCTTATCATCTACAAAAGAGTGGTATTTCATGACAGTGTGTTAGAGGTATCTAAAGTCAAAGGATATAGCTTCCATTCTTGTTTTCCCCTATCTACCTTGAAGTTCTGTTTCAACAAGGACTAATAGATTATAATTTCACAGTATTAATCATAATTATAGCTACTTTCTGTAAATGACATATTTGGAAATGGAACAGAAGACCTGAGGACAACAGGTGAAAAATCTGGTTAGAAAATTAACTTCAGAACAATGATATTTCTTTAGTTAACTTTCAGAAGATAGCAATGCATATATTTTCAATAAAGCTAATAGTTATTGGGACAGCTGATTAATGGACATATAATAGAAAAAGGGAACGAGCACAAAAAAGGGATGAATTACAATCACTCCAATGCCAACATATTACAAGAGGAAATCATTAGGTCATTGTCTTCCACCCCTATATTCATGAAGAGCATAAAAGAGAGATAGAAACACATGGATAAGACAATGTCATATTATCAAACAGGTAAAATTAATGACATAGTAATGAGCTACAAGAGGAATGGGAAATTGGCAAAGAAGTAAGTGAACTATGGGGATTAAAGGAGTACAGAAAACTCATTCACTTAAAAAATCACTGCAGACAGAAGTACCAATTACCAATATATTCATAATTTCACAGGAGAATTAAAAATTAACTAAATAAGTGATATTTACAAATATAGGGGGTGGAGGAATGGAGGTTTCTGAATGCTCACTTGGAGCTAGATGGATTGGATATAAAAGAAACGGAGTGGACGTTAAAGGGTGAGAGGGAATTACAATACACCAATGCCTCAACATCTGTGAACATTTTTTGTAGTTCAATCAAAACAAAATCTTTCTGTGGAAAATTTTCAGGAGATGCAGTCAGATTTTGTTTTCATGAATGAGTTCTACCAAATATCATGAGAATTAATTAATTACCTGTGAACTCTTGACAAATCAGGTACTTATTCTTAACATTGTGCATGCAATGCACATTTACTAAGTAAGATTTTCTAAAAAAATTATTACCTGAAAGTGGTAAATGTCTTCCATTACGAACCAGTGAACTCAAGAGTTTCTTGGGTTCACTATAACATGAAATTCAGGAATGTCTACAGAATTATAATTACATTTACATAAAACTCATAAGGATATTTAACACTCTCTCTGCAATATGAGGAGGTTTACCCAAAGATGAATTCTGGGGCAAGATTTTATATAAGGTTAAAGTTTGGCATTTAAATGTTCAAAATATGTTTCAAAAGTAGTTAGAATATCAAAATTATGACATGCTGAGGGAATTTGGGATACTGGTGAGAGTGAAGGCATTTATACAATGATTATTAAAAAAGCAATATCTAAGTAGATTTATGAAGTTGTTCAGAAATTGAATTCTCTTGAGGATGTTGACCAGCCTTTGTTAAAAAGCTGGTCAACACTGGATTCTCAAGACTATTACTAATTCCAAGGTCTCCTGCTAATGTTATTCTAACATAACCTCTGACCTCCTTAATTGAACATTTACTGATTTCTATTGTATAGTTCTTTCAGTCATATTTGAAGAGAAGAAAAGAAATGCTGGTAAACCATCTTTCATAGTGGCACTCATCAATTTGGTCAAAAATCATAGATTCTTGAAATAGTATCATTTCATCTCAGTATTTATGAATAATTTAAACTTACAGGAGCCACGATTTTTCCAGTTTGTCCAACTTGTAAATCATTAGGAACATATCCTGCATCCACTGCTGCACGAGATGCACCTACTGCAGCATTCAGCTTGTCAGCAAGATCATACAACAGCTTAAAGTTTTCACCGGATTTCATTCCTCGGCCTGAAACACATTTTACAGTCAGAATTAAAATCTTAATTCTCTCAAATACCTAAACTCATACTTTTAAAGTCTTAGGGCTAATACTGAAACAAAATTCTATACAAACCTCCGCTGACAACGACTTTTGCACTAGTCAATTCTGGGCGATCACTTTTACTCAATTCCTGGCTGACAAATTCAGCAAGGTCTGTTTTGTACTCTCCCGATGGAGCATTTTCAGATTTTGCACTGCCCCCCTCTAATTTAGCTGCTTCAAAGCTAGTGCCCCGAACACTTACTACTTTAACTGGATCCTTTGCCTTGAGCGTAAGGACAGCGTTACCTAAATCACAATAAATTATATAAGACTATACATATATTAAATCATGAGACTTCTTAAATCACAAGATGAGAATATTTCGATACTCATACTTAAATCTAGGCACACTTCCAATTTTCATTTTGATGCTACAACTAATAAAAAAACTTCTCTTTAGTTTCGGCAAGAACGAGACATACTTCACCTGCATAAATAGTCCTTACAAATGTGTCAGGTGCTTTTATATCAATCACATCTGAAATGGGGGACACATCTAGCTTCGCAGCTATTCTTGGCAGCAGGGATTTCCCAAAAGCTGTAGCACCAGCAAGTATATGTGAGAAATTAAATTGCTTCTGAGAAGCAACTACCAGAGGAGTTAGGCTCTCAGGTAGGAAACCTTTAAAAGCTTCATTCTCAGCTACGAGTATTTTAGCTATGCCTGGTGCTTTTGCCACCTGTTCGGCAATCTAAAGATAATGATACATAAGTATTCAAAGCAATCGGAAAAAACTAGCAGGTGAAAAATTGAATACCCACTGGGCCACATTTGGTTCCTGCTACGAGAACAGTCACTTCTCCTCCTAATTTTTTGGCTGCTGTCAGTGCATTTAAGGTAACTGGTAATAATTTCTCATTGTTGTGCTCTGCTATTACCAACGTACTTTGAAACCTTGATAGGAGAGAGGAAATCTGGAAAAGAGATTTATCAATTAATTCTTCCTCCCAGAAAATATTCAATACATATATTTCTGGTCACTTACGTTTCGACTACTACTTCCACGCTTAACAAATACCGACAACATAGTTCCTCGGATTGAGGAATATTTTGGACACCTCAAATGGCCGAGTAGCTGAATACTATGTTCCAAAGGTCAGAGTACTACGATGATTACGAAATTAATATCTGAGCCACAGCGATCGCGCGGTTGATGCTGTTATTGACAGAGGGCCGCCTATCTCGCTAACATTCGATTCAAATGCTTCGTAATGGCGAATAGCATGACTCGTATAATCATACTCATGTCAAGAGAAATTACCCAGTCATGTTCTGTTCCATGAATCAGTAAACTGCTGTATTACACTTATATAGAATTTCAATGCCGTTATTCAAGGCGAAATAACTAACAAGTGTGCAATTTAGATGATATTTCGAAAAAAATAGGAGAAAATACGAAATTAAATACGTCACCTCCGACCGCGAGTTCTAAGCAGAAGATAAATTTTCTAGTTATATAATGGAGGAATATAGTAATTGACACAGTATTACTGGAAAACTTAAAGAAAAGAAAATTATACCAAGAAAGATCTAGAAAACAGCTTAAGAATATTTCGTTGCATTTAGCACTCGATTAAGCTTCGCGTCTGGATGCAACTTTAACAATTTTTATGTAATTCCATATTTTAAATTAAAATTTATGAATGGTAAATTTGCGTGGGATAGTTGCGTATGCCATTGTTTTAGTGTATAATACTGTCAGTTAATTATACAGTATTGTTGTAATGGACTTCTTGGAATTATTATTATTATCTGAGGAGATGTTCTAGGTAATCAACTTTATCTTTGCATATCCAATTTTACTCTAGAGAGCAGATGGATGGAATGTTTCATACAATTTAACATGGTAACGTTCATTCAATCACCATTATTTATTAAACAAATCTCTTAATATCCACTCATTATTTTTGCAAAAATCATCTCCCCTTTGTCATTATGTGGTACGGAGTTTCTGTCTTTTGAGTAAGGAAATACACTCATTAATAATTTCCAAAGACTTATATAATGGATATATTAATTCTTACCCTCTGATTTAAGATATTTCTTTGTAGTAGGATGTCTTTTATTAGGAGACATTATCAACGCGCTCGGTTTACTGTATTGGTTTACATATTTTTGTTCCCAGAAATAATGACTTACGCAAATTTTGGCCGAGCAAAATGCTGTAGGTGGCTGGATAACAAAGTTCCAATTCTAATTGCTTTTAGTTATTACAAAAAGTTATAATATGTTATAACTCGAGTTATAACATATTATAGCTGAGTTGATCAATATACTACCTCAGAAAAATAAATGTAAATTTTCATCTAAATCTACATATGTATATATGTACGCTGCTAGCTGCCTTTCGGCGTTTAGGAGGGAGTGTATGCAGATGCACCATATGACTCGGAAAGTTCTACGCATGGTACATAACACTTGCTTTTTATCATTATCATTTTTAAACAACTTGCACCGCCTTGCGCTGCTCTTTCTCGTATTCGTGGGTGGACGTTTCATCCGCTGAATCTTATATACTCACCGCGTATTTCAGTTGGGGCTTGACTAAGGCTAATAGCATCACTCTCTAACCTTTTCATCGCATCTATCTACAATACGCTTTACAAATGCGATCTTTTTTGTTGCTTTACCGCAGATTTTTCGGATGCGTGTAAATTATTTTTTTGAATGATTCCGATATATTCAACTGACTCGACCTAATTTATATACATTTCACTAATTTTGCACAGGGCAATTAACGCAATTTTTTGAAGACGTTAACTACACAGCAGTTACTTACAGTAAGTACTAGTTGGAAAATTTCGCACCACCTTCGAATATTATCTATATCGTTTGATAGTTTAATTCAATCTTTCTCTTTGATATTTCTCTATATACTATTACCGAAGCATCCGCTAATAACAGGCGTCGGCAACCTTTTTCGCCAGAGGGTTAAAATCAACCAAAAAGTGATTATTAGGAAGACGTTTCGGGTCAGTGGTACTTACAATGAACTCCCACTTATCCGTGGGCGAATTATCCATGCATGACTTTGTATAATTAGCCGAAATGATTATTTTCACGTTCTAAAGGAAGCAAGAATTGCGTAATACCTTTTCTTTTGGCAGCAAAAATGTGACTACAATGAAATTATAACTGCTAAAAAGATTCGAAAAAAACTCCTAACGAATCAATGAAACGAATGAAAATAACGGAATATGTATGCAAATGATAATAAATTGTTTGCAAATGACCCTAGCTGTCGAGGCAGCAATAAAAGTGCGATAATTATAATAAATTGTTTATTTACATACCTTACGGGCATTGTTATTGCTTCTCCAAAGACCATGCCCTATCGCTTGGGAGTCGCAGTTCGTGATTTACATCTCTCTACGAAGGAATTATGAACATCATAAGAAATTGAAGAGAAAGTTTGTTTTCCGATTATTGGTTCAGTCATTACCATCGCACTCACGGTTCCACCTGCGTCGCGCGATTCCATTTTGTCGCTGTCTCATTATCGTAATGACAATCTCCTCTTAATTAAGGAACTCGATTGGGTCACTTGGTGGCCCGCGGGTCATGGGCTGCCGTCTCATGGCTTATACCCTCACATTTCTCCTATCAATCTCGTCGCTCGGATCATTGATATATATTTAAGGAGAGAGGAGGTCCGATTACGTTGCATAGAGGTCTTTCCGTTTACGCTTCTACAAAATGAAAATTTACGTTGAAATTTTATCCTTGTTACGGTGAAATAGAAGAATTATATATTATGTACGAAAATTGCTTTCCAAATAACCTTTGCTATTTTAACAATTTTCAGCAGTTTAAAATTGATATCATTATAAATTCCTTTTTTTTACTCATAATACAAATGACATGACGAATTTTCGTTTTTCTTTACTATTTTGTGGATGAAACATCTCTACAATGCTATGCTTATAGCTCACATACATTTGCAAAAGGTAAGAGTAAAGTTCAATTTGTCCCAACACATCGAGTAGAAATAAAGTTATCGAATGTAAAAAAACAAATGTATCGAAAGACTACAACGGAGCAACTAAAAAATGAGCAACAACATTATTTTGTAAGACATTTATTGAACTATTATTTAAAGCAATATTCAGCATGTTGAGAAAATATGACAATATCAGTTGTCTGAAATTTATCCAGGAGGCCATCCCATTTGCCTGCCACCCATGATGTGCAGATGAAGATGATAAACAGATTGGCAACCATCTGGACCGTCATTTATCACGATTCTNTTGTTAGACCTTGGTAAAGTAACAAAATTCTACCTTGCTGTGCTCTGTGAATAAATGGTGGAGCTTATACTCGTAATACTGATATCCAATTCATCAGTTACAAATAAATACATTTACTTGTAAGGATTTCTTTCTAACTTCGTGATAATGAAATTGATAATATTGGAATAAGCGGAGTCATGAAATTAAGTTTATTCTGAATAGTATTGTTGCATTTATATGGGAGACATTAATGTAATTTAGAGCAAAACCCCACTTGTTTCCTAATTACTCCATGTCTTCCATTCAGTCAAGTCAACCCAAAGCTTTTTGGAAGATGAAAGGTTTACTCTCGTAATAGCAAAAAATTATTTACACGAAGAAGCAAAATTGTGGGCGTTACCTGTTCATCAGCATCTTCGGCTCTGGATAGTTGAGAGATCGGTTTCCGAGGAATTACCAGAAAGTGGATCGGAGCTTGAGGATGAATGTCATGAAATGCAATGCACTAGAGACGTTTCGCAAAAAGAAAATCAAATTAATTTTTGAATTTCAAAAATATAAAATGAATTATGAGACCTCAGGCTCTTTTTACATAATCCAGCAAGAGCAATAAGAAATTGAGACCTTAATCTCAATTTCTCAAATGCCCAAAACACACCTGATCATCTTCATATTTATGTGGTACGGAGTTTCTGTCTCTTGAGTAAGGAAATACACTCATTAATAATTTCCAAAGACTTATAATGGATATATTATTTCTTACTGATTTAAGATATTTCTATTGTAGTAGGATGTCTTTTATTAGGAGGCATTATCAACGCGCTCGGTTTACTGTATTGGTTTACATATTTTTGTTCCGAGAAATAATGACTTACGCAAATCTTGGCCGAGCAAAGTGCTGTAGGTGGCTGGATAACAAAGTTCCAATTCTAATTACTTTTAGTTATTACAAAAAGCTATAATATGTTATAACTCAATATACTACCTCAGAAAAATAAATGTAAATTTTCATCTAAATCTACATATATGTATGTACGCTGCTAGCTGCCTTTCGGCGTTTAGGAGGGGGTGTATGAAGATGCACCATATGACTCGGAAAGTTCTACTGACTCGACTTAATTTATATACATTTCACTAATTTTGCACAGGGCAATTGACGCAATTTTTTGAAGACGTTAACTACACAGCAGTTATTTACAGTAAGTACTAGTTGGAAAATTTCGCACCACCTTCGAATATTATCTATATCGTTTGATAGTAAAATTCAATCTTTCTCTTTGATATTTCTCTATATACTATTACCGAAGCATCCGCTAATAACAGGCGTCAGCAACCTTTTCGCCAGAGGGTTAAGATCAACCAAAAAGTGATTATTAGGAAGACGTTTCGGGTCAGTGGTACTTACAATGAACTCCCGCTTATCCGTGGGCGAATTATCCGTGCATGACTTTGTATAATTAGCCGAAATGATTATTTTCACGTTCTAAAGGAAGCAAGAATTGCGTAATACCTTTTCTTTTGGCAGCAAAAAT
Organism: Ladona fulva; assembly: GCA_000376725.2. Lineage (NCBI taxonomy): Eukaryota > Metazoa > Arthropoda > Insecta > Odonata > Libellulidae > Ladona > Ladona fulva. Next base: position 172,941 of record KZ308468.1, on the reverse strand, counting down.
GTGACTACAATGAAATTATAACTGCTAAAAAGATTCGAAAAAAACTCCTAACGAATCAATGAAACGAATGAAAATAACGGAATATGTATGCAAATGATAATAAATTGTTTGCAAATGACCCTAGCTGTCGAGGCAGCAATAAAAGTGCGATAATTATAATAAATTGTTTATTTACATACCTTACGGACATTGTTATTGCTTCTCCAAAGACCATGCCCTATCGCTTGGGAGTCGCAGTTCGTGATTTACATCTCTCTACGAAGGAATTATGAACATCTTAAGAAATTGAAGAGAGTTTGTTTTCCGATTATTGGTTCAGTCATTACCATCGCACTCACGCAGTTCCACCTGCGTCGCGCGATTCCATTTTGTCGCTGTCTCATTATCGTAATGACAATCTCCTCTTAATTAAGGAACTCGATTGGGTCACTTGGTGGCCCGCGGGTCATGGGCTGCCGTCTCATGGCTTATACCCTCACATTTCTCCTATCAATCTCGTCGCTCGGATCATTGATATATATTTAAGGAGAGAGGAGGTCCGATTACGTTGCATAGAGGTCTTTCCGTTTACGCTTCTACAAAATGAAAATTTACGTTGAAATTTTATCCTTGTTACGGTGAAATAGAAGAATTATATATTATGTACGAAAATTGCTTTCCAAATAACCTTTGCTATTTTAACAATTTTCAGCAGTTTAAAATTGATATCATTATAAATTCCTTTTTTTTACTCATAATACAAATGACATTACGAATTTTCGTTTTTCTTTACTATGTTGTGGATGAAACATCTCTACAATGCTATGCTTATAGCACACATACATTTGCAAAAGGTAAGAGTAAAGTTCAATTTGTCCCAACACATCGAGGAGAAATAAAGTTATCGAATGTAAAAAAACAAATGTATCGAAAGACTACAATAGAGCAACTAAAAAATGAGCAACAAAATTATTTTGTAAGACATTTATTGAACTATTATTTAAAGCAATATTCAGCATGTTGAGAAAATATGACAATATCAGTTGTCTGAAATTTATCCANCTTAGTATTTGGTTGTAAACGTTAATAGTGAAGCTTCGGTAAAGTCAATTTGTTGCGAATTGCTTCATTGTTTTATGACTTCGAGAAATAACCACTTGCTTTTTTCTTCCTACTTATTTCCTTAACTGTATTTCTTATATTTCCCTTCTTAATGGAGAAACCGAGCGATGCGTTACTTGTCTTGAGATCTTAATTTATATCCCAATAAGGAGCTAGTTGTTAAAGCGGTTGAAGTGGTTTTACAATCGCTCATTTCAGTCTCTTGCATGTATAATGAGGTATTTGAATTCGTCAATCATTCTTTCCATGTAGAAGTTAATGTAGTGTTTTAGATGAGAGAATTCCTGATCATTGTTATATTGTTTATACTTTTTCCACAGTTTGAGAGTCCGTGGACAGCACACCAAGACCACAGGACGTAGAGGTCGCACTGTTGGTGTATCTAAGAAGAAATAATTCCAAAATCTTTCTATTCTTGTGTATTTAAAATTTATTGGAGTAAATACTTCCTCCAAGCCCAATGTTTTATTTACCCATCACTGTCTTAAAGAAAGGCATTTCCTATTCAGAAATAGCTCAAATGTATGATTTTATATGAAGTATTAGTGAGATTGGCTCAATTAGAAATTCTTAAGCTGAGTATTGACCATTATTATCACTGTTGTTCCCTTCTGGATATTTTCTCAGGAAGTAAACTCTGTATTTAATGATATACATATATGATGATGGCTGATATTTAATTTGAGCTCTGGTCAGGAGGGAGTGGCCAAAACCTCTAAAGATATATATGCGAAAGCACTAACTTCATTGAATTTAGCAGACCAAATATTTCTTCAATCCTCTTGGGTGGGGCATTTATACTGGAGAAGAGTTTTATATTCCTATTTAATGAGACCCAAGTATTTCGTTAGTGAACCACAATGTGTTATTTAGATCAGTGCGAATAAGATTTGGTTTGGTTAAACTTGGGATGTATAGTAATACTTGTTTAAAATGTTCCTGCTTTGTATGTGATCTTCTCTTGGTCACTCGCACATGAAAGACATGGTGACCTGCTTAAAAGGTGTCCCCAGATGGTCATGCCTAATTTGATTGACCAAAACGCAGAGCATTATGTATCCAACTCTTGGAGTTGATGTGAAAGCTGTGAGATAGTGGGATCCTTCCCACCAGTTTCGTGTCTGGGCAGAAAGTTACATTAAAGAAATCACTTGTTTTCTCTCCTTGTGGTCTAGTATTGTAAGAAATTCGAACAAGATTTGCAGTGCAATGTTGAGCATCACCCTGGAGAGATTGTACTCTGTGACAACCTCTCACTGCTTTAAAATGTCAATTTTTTGTCTATGTTATAGAAATTGCTTTGTTTTTTTAATAAAAAGTTACCAAACCAATGGGGCAAAAGAGGATGCACTCTGTTGAAAAAACTATTAGTACTGCTGCAGTTATCTCTGCAAATATTAGATGTTTCAAGTAAATGTGGGATATGTTTTTAATGAAAGTTTCACATCCTGTTATCTTGAGGCTCGAGTAATGTTTGTTTTCAGAAACATCGAATGCACGCGGAGTCCAGGCATCTAGAATTAACGATGAAATCTTCATGTTACTATACAATACACAATAATGCAGACCCCATACCATATGGGAAAAGGTGATGGAGGAGGAGTTGGTGGTAATTATTGGTATACTGATCTTCAGATTCATTCGTTTAACAGCGTGAACATTTAAGTTCTTGAGGCAATTAACTGTGTATATGAATACGTGTAAATATTTAAAGACTATGCACATGGGCGGAAAAGAAAATTAACCCTTATTTTCGCTTCTAGAGGTATAATGAAAAATATTCCATTCACCAAGATATGGTAGCAGGAACCAATTGAAATCAAGAGAACTGAATATTCATTATGAATAGAACAATGAAATTACTAAGCAAGGAATGGATGGGAAAGATTAGATATTTTTCTGAATCGAAATTTTTTTTGTTACGCTGTGAAAAGAAATGAATTTCAAGGAATGACAGGTGTGAAAAATAATATGGATTTTCAGTGGTTGGTCAATCACCTTTACTCAAAACAATTTCTTAGGAAATGTTAAAATTAAGATAAAACTGGGATTTATTAAGATCTTTTCTGTTTCTTTAGGTAAAAGAATATTGGAGCCGAAAGTTAAATAGCAAAGTTTTTACTGCGGTTGTTTTCAAATATGCCATACAAACATGAAGGTAGCAAAATGAGAAAAAATAGGATGAGCCTGGAAATACGGATAGGGGTGAAGGCGCACAAGACAGGTAACAAAGAAATTAAGAGCGAAAGTCATCAGAAATGTAAAGAGAGATAGATGGTGCGACTGCTTCAGTATTATTTTGCTTCTGGCTGCTTACAGCGTTGCCGTTGGTACTACCTCATTCAAACCAATTCACTCGGGCAATTCTTTCGTTGTAAGAAATATATTTAATTTACCGCTGCACTTCTATTTCTGTTAGTGCCAAAAATAAGAAACTTTCGAGGTTTTCCAGCAGAACCTTAGTAGGTGAGCAGAACACAGCATGTTTCTAGTCAACCTCAAACAATGAAGTTGATGGTCTATCTATATCAGTGAAATCTAATATATAAATACCAAATTATGAACAAAGTACTAAGAAATACACGAAGACATTCTTTACTTAAAATTGCAAATGTATAAATTATATGCGACAATAAAAGAACGGGTGAGAGTAAGCACCAGAATGCGTACAACTCTGAATTTCAACGCTTGAATCTGAGTACGTGAAATTTTACAGGTTGCAAACATGGAAATAAATGAGTATCGTAGATTAAGGAGGCGAAGGGAGTTATGAATTAAAGAAATTGAACGATTATAATTTTATGTCTTAGTTTAACATATATTTTACTGATATTCTTCGACAATGTTTCGAACTGCTCTCTTCATCTCGTTGTTTACTTTCTTACTTTGTATTTTATGCAGAGAATGTTCTCATATGATCACAGAAAAGAAAAACTACTGTTCTCGTCCTAATGAAAATGAGGATACGGATTGTTACAGTTTATCAATTAATGAAAGGTATGTACAATTCAGGCAATTTATTCCTTTCTTTTATCAGAACTTTCAAGACATCCCAATTCTTAGGTACTTTCTCTACGATGTGAATCCTCCGGAAGGTTTTAACTTACGTCGGGATGTTTTTATGCGGGTTGCTGTTCTGATAAGGAAACTAAGGAAGTACGGAAATTGGACGCTAGTGAGTTGTAAATACTGTGACATTTCTTTAAAGAGAGAACGCGAAATCCTCGAATATATGTTTAATTTTACTCATAATCCACCCTGTGAAATCTATTATTCAGTTTTTAGTATCACTTAGACTAAAGCTCATTTAACGTGGTTCTATACATTATGGATTCTAAAAGTAAGGTAACAAATTTATTTAGGTTTTGCCTCCTTGGGATAATTTGTATCACTGGAGATCTGATGATGTTGGTGGGCAAAGAAGTTTACCATGGGCTCTATTTTTTGACTTGGACAGCATCAAAAAATTCATTCCTGTGATCGAGTTTGAAGATTTCATTAAAGGTCATTACTTTATTCTATGTAATCGAAAGTAGTCAATTCATTCCGTGTTGCAAATAAATTTATTTTATTCGTTCCAGATGAAAGTAATAGAATCATTGATGAAGTTTTCTTTCTGCAGAATTATAAAGATGCTTGGGAGAGCAACAATTGGGAGGACAAAATGGACATAGAGGCGTGTATTGGGAAGCTGCCTTACAGGTATTTTTCACAGATGCTTTCTCGTGTGCTTACCTTGTATTACCGTAGTTACAGTTTAATTTAAGTTTGAATTGGCTATAGCTTAAATCAATTTAAATATCTGATAGATATTTCACACTTGGTCTAAATTTGGTCTCTTTGTATTGTATTATATTGTAGTGTGAATGCAAAGGGAGAGTACAAGAATGAATTCTGGGGTCATGGCTCAAGTATCAAAGGGAAACGTGTAAGATGCCTATCTTTTCAAGGGCCTGCATCCTATATAATTCCACTTTTAGTCGGTGGTAAGAGGATTGGGACTGGAAAGAAAGGATGGGTCATCAAACCAGATGAAAACATTGCTAGGTAAGTTGTTATTTATCACAGGATGCTAAACCAATGGAAAAATATTGCATTAAAGATAAGTATGTGGATAAATATTAAGATAAGTACAGGTGGGTAGTGTATTGTAACACATTTTCTGTCTTTAATTTGCTTGTTATACTACATCAGAATCCTATTTCAAAAGCCCTTACAGCTGCAACACATGTTTTTCTATGCCCTGCCACTTTGATATATATGTGCCACCAGCAGCAACTGTTTTAAGATACATCCAGGTAGCACAGACCTGCTTGTTGACCCAAAATTTATTTAGTTTAGTCATATGCTCAACTATAGAACTGGTAACTAAGTCCTCCATATCTTAAGTTTCTCATCACATTCATCAATCTTTTACCCTATTTTTTTACAAGCTTATCCTAGCTTAAGTTGTGGTCACAAGAAAATTATATTCATCTAGAATGTGAGTATAAGGTAGGGGGTAATGGTACCCCATTTTGGAGTATTATACTACATTTGCCAAGTAACATTTATAAAATACCTTTTGCAAACTTTAATATGGGGAATGAAAATTTACCATTTTCATGATTTTGGAGATTATATCCAGATTTTACTTTTCTCTACTAAATAAATTGTGTTGCGTACAGCCATTTCTGTGGATGCCTCAAAGTAACCCAAAGTTAAATGCAGTTCTACAAAACTTGCAATACCAAACAATCACAACACCACAATGTGATCATCATTCTTTGCTCCGATATGATGTTATGAATAATACTGCATTTATCACCATGTATCATGCGCTGCCATATTGCATACACCATAATTTCAAGAAAGTTAATTTGGAAAGAAAATATTTAATGTTATTAATAAAATAATTGCAACTCCAAACATTTCAGATAACTTAGTAAGCAATTATATTGATACTTATTGGATTCATATGACTTTTAATAAGTAAACTTAATTTTCAATACAAGCAAAATATGCAAAGATAGGTAAAACAAGTTTTTTTCAGTTTCAACAAAAAAAGTAGAATACTTGTGTAACGTGCAGGTAAAATTACAATCCTAAATTTACAGAAAAAAGTGTGTGTTATATGCCTATTAATCTGTCTCCGAGTCAACTTTTGCATTGTTTTTTTTGTGCTTTGTATTCTCTTTTGATTATTTATTCATGTTGTTTACTCTTTATCTGAAATGGGAGCATGTATTTTACTATCAATTTAAAATATTTGCTTTAATTATTGATTTAGAACTGTGATGGTTGATAGAGCTGAGATAATGTTGCATGATGAATTTGGAAGTCCTGAGTATTGGCGTGCACGGCGCAGTATGCGTTTTGCACATCATCTTGTTGCAGAAGCAAAGGAATTCCGGAAGATGCGTCTCAATTCTACTGACATAAAAGATGAAACATTGCGTCCCTTGTCTTGGATGGATGAAAAACCACAAGTTTGTATTTCTTTAAATTTTGTCTTTCTCTTTCATTAACTTTAGTTTGACGTAACCTTTTTCGCTCTCTCAAAAGGTTACTTTAATTTCTTGGAAAACACTAAATAACTATAATTATTTAAATAATTTTAATAAAAAAGAAGTAACATTTCAAAAGCGAATACAGAAATACCATGACTTATGCTACCCAGACATGTGTTAATTATTTTTACACGGTTCTTGATTTCTCCCCAGAGGAACTTAGTCCATTCGTTTTCAAAAGCTAGACTAAAAAAACACCAGAAAGTGATCATGTGATAGAAGAAGTTGTTAATCATGTTGTTGTTGTTGATGATGTCAACTAGCCAATGGAGTCACATTGGAGCTGACTAACAATGAGCTCATATGGATGTGTGAGCAAAATGTTACTTAATAATCTGACACATTGGATCTGGTTCCATTAGAAAAGCACATGGTAGTTGGAGGCTTGACAGTAGCTCTCAGCTCAATTGCAAAAGGCTCTCAAATGTTAGAAAACAACTCAGACAAAGAATGTTTTAGCTCCAAAACAAAAAGATAAAAAAACCTAACAACTTAAACGATACAGAGTCAGGGGTAACCTTGTGGTAATTATTAATATTAAAATGCTCCATGAGAGTGAACTTTTACTAAGCCACACAATATAATACAAACACGACAAGCACTACGATGGTTTCGTAGCGTCGCTACATCTTCAGGTGACAAAAAGTAAACNGATCGCTATGGAGTCTCAGGATGATCAGAAAACCAGTTCAGTTTACTCAAGCAATTGCTTGTTATGCATTAGCCTTATTAATGAAACTATTTTTGTTTACCACAAAAATTTTAGCTGAGTAAACTAGATGATGGTTACCAAAATATTCTTCTAGTAATCAGGCAGTAAGCAAAAAAGCAAGCTTAACAACCATCTGCCTGGATCCAGTTAGGCTGGATCTGCATACAGGTTGAAGTCTAGGGCCTCAAATTCTAGGAGGCTCCAGTCAAGGTTTATGATACTGTTAAAGCTGTCATTTGCCTTTCCTACACCTACTAGGGTTAATATAACTAAAAGTGCACTCAGCAAAGATTGTTGTATTTGTTTAATGCTTGAACTGATGTTTTGGTATCATGAGTAATTTTAAGCTGTTAGAAGAACGTGAGTTACTGGATCCTTCAATCTCTCAGAATTGTGGTAAATGTTGAACTGACAGTTAAATTTTTAGTTTTAAAGGCTCACAATTTAAATTAGTTTTGGAGATTGATTTAGTCATTTATGATAATAAAAATCAAAAGTATCAATTAAAATGTTAAATTAAAATCTGATGTCAATCATTAGATCATTATCTGTTCTTTTCTAGTTAAGTTTACACTTATTGCTCTACATATTGTGCTAATATTTTCAGGTTCCTTCTTATATAATGATTATGTGACTATCTCAGTGGAAATACTGTTTCCTACCTTAGTAGATAACAGCTATTCAGATTAGATTTCATGGAATTGAAATGTTTGCTCAAATTTAAAAATTATATCTAAGATCAATGGAAGCTTGAAAATAAAATAGGCTGCTTATAATTTTATTTTCTTAGAGTTAAAGTTGATTATATAAAAGGAGATCAATTCAAAAGTCAGTCACTTTTGTAGTAATTTTTGTGTGTTAACTAGAATTAAACACATTTTGTGTGAAATAAGAGTTTTCTTGTGTATTGAAGTATATGTTTGCAATTCAGGCTGTTGATGATGGGTTCAAGAAGGGTGGTCCTTACTTGTGTGTACACATGCGACGCATGGATTTTGTTTGGGGCCGTACTTCTGAGGTTCCTACGGTAAAATGGGCTGCCCAGCAGGTCAAAAATCACCTTAAACGTTTAAATCTAGTCACTGTATTTTTGGCTACAGATGCTCCTGAGGAAGGTGAGTTATATCATGATTCTGATGGGATTTCAAATAAATTACCTTTCAATTGAAATATCTCTGATCTAACCTTTGTCATGACTATGTTGTTAGTGTGTTTATTAAATTTTGATCATTTGTTAATTTATGTATAATGGCATTAGTTTTTTTACACGAACCATCTTTATGTATCAATTTTAATCCAGCAAATTTTATTCACTAATGGCAGTTTGCAATGAAAGAAATATTCATGATAAAAAGGGAAGAAATCAGCGATATTCCCATTTGTGGTAGTACTACTCAAAGTAGATGTTACATCGATTCCATTGGTTGCTATTTGAATTGTATCAATTAAGAAATATTTAATATTATATGCTCAGTGTAAATATTTGTCTTAATATATTGCAGAGATAGAAGAATTTCAACAACATATTGGCCCAAATTATGATGTAGTGCATTGGAAACCTTCAATAGACTTGAAGGCAATGTACAAAGATGGAGGAGTTGCAATAATTGAGCAAATCATCTGCTCTCATTCAAGGTGTGTGTCCATCCTTGAAGCTTGATTCTTTACCTAATTTATGTAAAACATGTGTTCTACATGCTTTTGTGTAATTGTTGGACACATTCAGATATATAGATAGTTTTTATTGCTCCTCATTGAATAAATCTTTTATTTTAGAATAATTCATGTGCTCTGTCTATGAGAACATGACTAGGTGGAAAATTTGATATCAGCAATCTTCTTAATTGAGTATATTTCTCTTAGTTTCCATTGAATGATAATCTCATCCTCTAAGTATGTTATAATATTACATAATTAATAACTGCTAATTTTGTTAGAATGACTTAAATGAAGTTAGGCTTATGAAGTAAATTATGGTAGTGGCATTCATCAGAGTACATGCCATAAGTTTTATTTTTAAATCATGTGGAATTGCTTTCTTCAGATTTATCTTTCTATGAAGAAGACAATTTTTTGCTCATTTAATATTTTACTATTTCTTGACTGACTCAAGCATATGTTTCATGCTTTGTAAATGTTAGTCAAAATTTAAGCAATGAGTGAATGAATGCTCTGGAAAAGCTTGATTAACTCAGAGTGTGCTATTTTTAAGGATGTTGTTGAAATCATAATGTTAATAATAACTTTAATTGTCCTCATCATACTTTTGCATTTTACTTCTCTTTAGTTCTGTGGGTTGAAGTGCATGGAATTGTGATGAATTAATTCCTTATCGTATATGACATGAATTCATATGTTGCTGGATGGATATATAACAGGATGATTTCATTAAAAATACATCTACTCTGACAATTTTCAGATTTTTTGTTGGAACACATGAGTCAACTTTCTCATTTCGCATACAAGAGGAACGTGAGATCATGGGCTTCAATCCAGATTCCACCTTCAACAGGCTTTGTGGGGGAGATGGAACTCCTAGTAAATCGTCACCTAAAAAAGACAAGTGCGAGAAACCTTCTCGATGGAGAATTGCCTTCTAAAATAATGGAAATGTTTATGAAGCACCAACATTTGACTCTGCAATTTGTGGGGAAAACTGCAATCTTTTATATAATATTATAATATAAATTACATTAATATGATTGCAGTCCTATTTTGTAGTAGCCTCATCTATATGTAAGAGTTTCATATGGAGTCATTTATGGTTTATATCAGAGGTTCCAAACCCATAGAGTCTTCATCCTTTGGGTGTTGTAAAAGAAGTTTCGGGGTTAAAAGAACATGAAAAGTAATTCATTGAGATGATATTTTTTACCTGCCTCAGAAGTGTAGATATTAAGGCTTGCCTGCCATTCAGGTGCCTGGGAATCAATCCCATCATGGCAGTTTTTGTCAGAATATGTCTAAAACTTGAGGTCGTAGGTACAGTCATTTGGTAAAAATATGTAGCAGAGATAAAGATCTGAATAAAATAGGTGGTAGAAGCACAGTGCTGGCCACATTAACTTAATTTTATACCTTTATACCATATCATATGTAGCTTTAACCTCATGATTTTCAAAGGCAANCCTCTAAAGATATATATGCGAAAGCACTAACTTCATTGAATGTAGAAGACCAAATATTTCTTCAATCCTCTTGGGTGGGGCATTTATACTGGAGAAGAGTTTTATATTCCTATTTAATGAGACCCAAGTATTTCGTTAGTGAACCACAATGTGTTATTTAGATCAGTGCGAATAAGATTTGGTTTGGTTAAACTTGGGATGTATAGTAATACTTGTTTAAAATGTTCCTGCTTTGTATGCGATCTTCTCTTGGTCACTCGCACATGAAAGACATGGTGACCTGCTTAAAAGGTGTCCCCAGATGGTCATGCCTAATTTGATTGACCAAAACGCAGTGTTATATTTCCAACTCTTGGAGTTGATGTGAAAGCTGTGAGATAGTGGGATCCTTCCCACCAGTTTCGTGTCTGGGCAGAAAGTTACATTAAAGAAATCACTTGTTTTCTCTCCTTGTGGTCTAGTATTGTAAGAAATTTGAACAAGATTTGCAGTGCAATGTTGAGCATCACCCTGGAGAGATTGTACTCTGTGACAACCTCTCACTGCTTTAAAATTTTAATTTTTTGTCTATGTTATAGAAATTGCTTTGTTTTTTTAATAAAAAGTTACCAAACCAATGGGTCAAAAGAGGATGCACTCTGTTGAAAAACCTGACTATTAGTACTGCTGCAGTTATCTCTGCAAATATTAGATGTTTCAAGTAAATGTGGGATATGTTTTTAATGAAAGTTTCACATCCTGTTATCTTGAGGCTCGAGTAATGTTTGTTTTCAGAAACATCGAATGCACGCGGAGTCCAGGCATCTAGAATTAACGATGAAATCTTCATGTTACTATACAATACACAATAATGCAGACCCCATACCATATGGGAAAAGGTGATTGAGGAGGAGTTGGTGGTAATTATTGGTATACTGATCTTCAGATTCATTCGTTTAACAGCGTGAACATTTAAGTTCTTGAGGCAATTAACTGTGTATATGAATACGTGTAAATATTTAAAGACTATGCACATGGGCGGAAAAGAAAATTAACCCTTATTTTCGCTTCTAGAGGTATAATGAAAAATATTCCATTCACCAAGATATGGTAGCAGGAACCAATTGAAATCAAGAGAACTGAATATTCATTATGAATAGAACAATGAAATTACTAAGCAAGGAATGGATGGGAAAGATTAGATATTTTTCTGAATCGAAATTTTTTTTGTTACGCTGTGAAAAGAAATGAATTTCAAGGAATGACAGGTGTGAAAAATAATATGGATTTTCAGTGGTTGGTCAATCACCTTTACTCAAAACAATTTCTTAGGAAATGTTAAAATTAAGATAAAACTGGGATTTATTAAGATCTTTTCTGTTTCTTTAGGTAAAAGAATATTGGAGCCGAAAGTTAAATAGCAAAGTTTTTACTGCGGTTGTTTTCAAATATGCCATACAAACATGAAGGTAGCAAAATGAGAAAAAATAGGATGAGCCTGGAAATACGGATAGGGGTGAAGGCGCACAAGACAGGTAACAAAGAAATTAAGAGCGAAAGTCATCAGAAATGTAAAGAGAGATAGATGGTGCGACTGCTTCAGTATTATTTTGCTTCTGGCTGCTTACAGCGTTGCCGTTGGTACTACCTCATTCAAACCAATTCACTCGGGCAATTCTTTCGTTGTAAGAAATATATTTAATTTACCGCTGCACTTCTATTTCTGTTAGTGCCAAAAATAAGAAACTTTCGAGGTTTTCCAGCAGAACCTTAGTAGGTGAGCAGAACACAGCATGTTTCTAGTCAACCTCAAACAATGAAGTTGATGGTCTATCTATATCAGTGAAATCTAATATATAAATACCAAATTATGAACAAAGTACTAAGAAATACACGAAGACATTCTTTACTTAAAATTGCAAATGTATAAATTATATGCGACAATAAAAGAACGGGTGAGAGTAAGCACCAGAATGCGTACAACTCTGAATTTCAACGCTTGAATCTGAGTACGTGAAATTTTACAGGTTGCAAACATGGAAATAAATGAGTATCGTAGATTAAGGAGGCGAAGGGAGTTATGAATTAAAGAAATTGAACGATTATAATTTTATGTCTTAGTTTAACATATATTTTACTGATATTCTTCGACAATGTTTCGAACTGCTCTCTTCATCTCGTTGTTTACTTTCTTACTTTGTATTTTATGCAGAGAATGTTCTCATATGATCACAGAAAAGAAAAACTACTGTTCTCGTCCTAATGAAAATGAGGATACGGATTGTTACAGTTTATCAATTAATGAAAGGTATGTACAATTCAGGCAATTTATTCCTTTCTTTTATCAGAACTTTCAAGACATCCCAATTCTTAGGTACTTTCTCTACGATGTGAATCCTCCGGAAGGTTTTAACTTACGTCGGGATGTTTTTATGCGGGTTGCTGTTCTGATAAGGAAACTAAGGAAGTACGGAAATTGGACGCTAGTGAGTTGTAAATACTGTGACATTTCTTTAAAGAGAGAACGCGAAATCCTCGAATATATGTTTAATTTTACTCATAATCCACCCTGTGAAATCTATTATTCAGTTTTTAGTATCACTTAGACTAAAGCTCATTTAACGTGGTTCTATACATTATGGATTCTAAAAGTAAGGTAACAAATTTATTTAGGTTTTGCCTCCTTGGGATAATTTGTATCACTGGAGATCTGATGATGTTGGTGGGCAAAGAAGTTTACCATGGGCTCTATTTTTTGACTTGGACAGCATCAAAAAATTCATTCCTGTGATCGAGTTTGAAGATTTCATTAAAGGTCATTACTTTATTCTATGTAATCGAAAGTAGTCAATTCATTCCGTGTTGCAAATAAATTTATTTTATTCGTTCCAGATGAAAGTAATAGAATCATTGATGAAGTTTTCTTTCTGCAGAATTATAAAGATGCTTGGGAGAGCAACAATTGGGAGGACAAAATGGACATAGAGGCGTGTATTGGGAAGCTGCCTTACAGGTATTTTTCACAGATGCTTTCTCGTGTGCTTACCTTGTATTACCGTAGTTACAGTTTACTTTAAGTTTGAATTGGCTATAGCTTAAATCAATTTAAATATCTGATAGATATTTCACACTTGGTCTAAATTTGGTCTCTTTGTATTGTATTATATGCATATGTACTACCAAAGGAGCCACTTTTTGATGTGGTATGGGGAGTATTTATGACAAATTCTCTATATTGTTCCTAAGGAATTAACATAATGAGGTTACTTGTGACTAGCATTTAAAATGTATGGTATTTAGAAAGAAAATGTTGGATGTCCTTGGCTTATTAATTATCGTGAAATTATAGAGGCAGTTTGTTCTTTACAGTTTGAAAATTTTTTCCTATGAAAATATGGCATATTAGCTGAGAAGATGGCCTACTTTTTAATACTTAAAATACAACAGTAACTTTATCCTAATTGATTTTTTGAAATTTTAATAGAAGTTCCTGTAGACATACCTTTGGAGATATTTGCTTTTCCAAGGCCATTCAGCATGGCTATGCTATGCACATGTGCTACTACCACTGCCCAGTGTCCACTGCAACCACTGTGCTGTATAAAATGATTTTTTTCATAAAATATGATCATGAGTTGCAAATATTCAAAGACCATTGTGCTGATAGTTCTAAGGCCAAAAACAAATAATGGCACATAATGCTGGAGTCTCAGGATGATCAGAAAACCAGTTCAGTTTACTCGAGCAATTGCTTGTTATGCATTAGCCTTATTAATGAAACTATTTTTGTTTAGCACAACAATTTTAGCTGAGTAAACTAGATGATGGTTACCAAAATATTCTTCTAGTAATCAGGCAGTAAGCAAAAAAGCAAGCTTAACAACCATCTGCCTGGATCCAGTTAGGCTGGATCTGCATACAGGTTGAAGTCTAGGGCCTCAAATTCTAGGAGGCTCCAGTCAAGGTTTATGATACTGTTAAAGCTGTCATTTGCCTTTCCTACACCTACTGTCTCAAGATATTCTAGTCTCTAAATGACCTTTCAAAAAATTTCCTTGCAACTCTATGATCCAGAAATATTGTTAATAAGGTAGGTCCATGTCTTTATACAATCTCTGTGATTATGAAATAAATTCAATGTATAATAAAGTTCTTGGACGATAATAAGGAAAGTTTGAATTTTCTTGGACTGCAAAGTATTTTACCAAATTCGCTTACCTGTCTTTATTGTGAAAATGAGTGTAGATTTTGGCTGTATCAGGGAATTTAGTGTTGCCAACAGTCTCATAATCTGTAAAATCTAAGAAATGGCAGTACTGTGATGATGGTGTTTCAGATTGGAAAGATTCTATAATTGATAGGGCAAGGATTCTCCCCTGGAAAATTGCTTTGTTCTGCATTCATTTCCTCAACAACCTAAGATGTCATTGTAAAGATAAGTACTAAGACCTCAGATGATGCAGTCATTTTGCTCTGAGATGATGTACAATTGGTTTGTGAATCAGGTGCCAATAAGTGGAAAAGGCATAGAAGTGGAAGTTGATGAAATCCTAGTTGATTGGCACTAATAAGAGAGTGTTGCCCAACCTAAGCTGCTTTATATAATTTGATTTCAATCCTTTTAGAAATGCATTTTTCCATTAGTTAGCTTCTTTGTGATTATATCTTCTGAGAGTTTCACTGCCATTCATCAGGAAACTAAATATTCATAAAATATTAATTATGTCAATTAGGGAAAAAAACTTTTCATACCTTGGTGGGACTTTGCTGTCTTGAAGAGATCAAAAGTGGGACTTAATTTAAAGGGTTTTGGAGTAACTTCTAATAAAAGTTCTTTTAGTTCCTTTGTCCTGGGAAAGGTATTTTTGGAATGAACTTTGTCTTGCATTCTATAGGAAGGGTTGTGAATATTTTGTAAAGAATGTATTTTTGCAATTATCACAACCACAAAAAATATTTGGATTAGGCCATGAAGGACTTAATAATAATAAAATACTCATGCAAAGTGTTCTTAGAGGTATCACATCTATTTTTATTCACGATTAAAGATTCTTCTTACTTTAATAATCGTTTTCATAAATTGATAGAACCTTAAGGGCACAGAGTTTATCTAAGCAATGTGTTGTTTACATCAGTTTTGTTTCTACAGAAGAGGGTGATAAGTTTCTTTTATTATGAGCCAGTATGACAGGCAACTAACATAAATAGTTGATTTATATTAAATCTATGTAATTGATCTAATCTAGAATCTCTCGCTATATACTCAAGAATTTATCAAACTATGACTTTTCAAATTTCTATTATTAAAAAACTTTTAGTTTTTGTATTTTACAAATTACATCTGTTATCAAGCTTTGAACATTGTATAATCTCATATATTTGTTGACCCTTAAATATAAAATTTCAATGAAAGACATTATGAGTGTACTTTTACGCTAAAGAGTTAAAAAGACAATCATTAATTTATCATGTAATTCACTGCTATCTGTAGTTTATCTATCACTAACAAATACTGGTTGGTTATTATTAAACTCACCCTATTTACCACCCTCAAAAATCTATTCTGCATTATGGATTTTGCTGGGTGTCGTTCGAAAATACCGCTGGCAAATGATCCCTGGGATGCTTGCTCTTAAGGGGTTGGCTAGGGGAAGGTTTGGGGCATTTGCCAATTGACTATAATTAGTCAATAGAACCTTAACTTAAGATGTTAAGTAAGTAACTGAGTAAGGTTAACAGTAAGGAATCCCCCAAAAGGGTTATAGGGTTGACGCTAAACATACGGTTATTTCTCTTAAGAAATACTTCTTGGCGTTTCAAATTCTTTGTCTTTCCCAGAAGAAGACAAGCTTTTCACTCGAACAATGGTTGGAGGGAGTGAATTAGTAGTCTAAACAGCATTGACCACCATCCTGTAGGGTGTATACACTCCAATTTGATAATTTTTGTTCATAAGAATATTCATCCCCTTCCAATATGACTTGAGATATCTTCAGTAGAAGCTACCCAAATTTTTGAGGGAAGGTTGATTTCTAAGTTAATGAAACAGGATAAAAATTTTCTATTAACTTATTAATAATCCTTTCATATCTCATAAAAATTTCAATTTTTAAGAATGATGATATTTTTATTGCTCAGAAAAAGAATGATTTATGGCATGAAATCCATTTATTTGNTTCTTGCTCTGCCATTATTTTATTTCTTAATTGGGTATTTTATGATATTTAAAAAAAATAATTAACAATTAATAATTTGAATTAAAGAGTAGTCAAATTTGATGACTTATGTGGAATTACTGTATTTGCTCTTTAAACTTTCACTCTCTCCATTTTCTGCCTGTTAGTGTTGCCTTAATTTCCTTACACCTGAATTTTGTCCTCAATGCTGTATCTTCTGCATATTCTTCTCCTTTTTCCATCAACTTAATCTATGTCAAAAACAACGAGAAAGCAATAAAAACAGTTCATTTCATGTACAGCATCATAGCCAATTTCTCTGTCTTAGTTATATATGTATCAGTATCATCCTTTCTCCTTTGTCTTTCTTCAATTCCCATTTTGAGTCTAATGACATTTCAATAATACTTCTCAAGATCAAAGTTGTCGTCTTCATATCAGGTGAAGGTTTCTAAAGTTATCTTATTTACCTCAGGACTTTTATTTTTCATCATTCATAGACAACAATTAGACAAAATAATTTACTAAAAATATAAGTACACTTTCCAACCCTCTTCAACAATAAGTAAAAAATACAAAAAGAAATACCTCAAAAATTCCCAATCAACAGGTATAAAAGTCCAACATTTGTCACTTCAACACTTTTAAAAACACAGTGACAATTAAATAACTGATTTCACCATTGCAACTTATTTTGTCATTGTCATGAAGAATAATGTCTTATGAAGGAGCAGTGTAAGTCATGATGGCGAGTATGAAGAGTTTCTTTGAGTTGATCTTCAGAAAATATTTGTGCTTCTTTTCCTTAGAATTCTTGAGTCAAAAAGTAAAGGCATGGCAATGGGAAAGTGCGGTGGATTGAGCACTCGGCAGAAATAATATGATGTAATTTTATAATCGGCAGGAACATGCATATTGCTGGTTTATGACATTATAACCTTATTTTTCCATTTTGTATTTGATCATACACATCTGGATTAATGGGCTCATATTTTCCAGATGCAGCCTGATAGTACAGGTTGTCTTTGATGGTCATTGGGTCAAAACCTTCCTTCTGTAAATCCACTTTCTTCAGTTTGTAGGTACCTGAAAGATAATAACAATCCTTTTCATTGCTTGTAAAATTTAATATACTTGTCTTATTGATAAAAATTTTAAATAAAACTCCGTTTGTATGTTTATATATAGAAGAATATAATGTTGTAAGTTCTAAATGAAAACAAAGATGTTACTCTATTAGTAGCAGAAAACCATATCATAATATTTAAGTTTATTTGCTGAAATAAATCTAATTTTAAATTTAATATCAATTAACTTTGAAATAAATTTCTTGAAAGTTAAAAGGAAATGTTAAAAGAAGTATATCTTTCTTTAATTTATGTATCATGGAAATAATTCAGGCAATCTTTTCCTTTTATATAATCAGCAAAACCTTATGTGCCTGTAAGTTCCTTACTATGTATGTACTTCTATATATACTATTACTTAAAGTATGGTGGTATCTTCCTTCATGCAGTTGGACAAAAATGAATGCTAGGTATGTGCCTTTGTAAATTGTGAGTTCTCATTGTTTTTCTTACATAATTTCAGCCAAAAAGAGATTTGTCAAAAGGCATTTATAAGAAGATATTCACAAGATCTTTTTGGAATACTGTGACACAAAATTAGATCTATATAACTTTCAAGGATGAAATTTATTTGCAGCATAATTGGTTGCAGTGGATGTCATTTTAAAGTATTTATAAGTTTAGTATCAACCTAAGTTGATACTAAAGGTGACTTTCATTAGGTGAAAATTTCTAGCATGTTGCTTTATATCTCATTATATCTAATGTGCCTATATCTGAACTAAAATCACTAGAAAAAAAGAAATCCAGATATTAACACTTTCAGTGAGGGCCACTGCGCCATGGTGGGGGGTGTATACACAAGACCAATTCTGAACACTGCCTAAAGTATTGGGCTCCAGCAATTTAGAATACGACTTTCACTGACTGACTGAAAGTAAGCACTCTCGTACTTAATGTTCATGGAATCATACCTCCAGAAGTACTTTTATTTGGATGTCACATCATTTTGTAAAACAAAATTTTCATAGAATATGCTAGCAGTGAAAGAGTTCAGGGTAGAAGTTTGTGTACCTGTCATGTCCAGTTCAGTCAGCACTCTTATGAATATTGGGCGTGCATAAGAGGGTAACGACTTTTGGATAGCCTCATACATTGCCACAAGATCCAGGGTTTTGTCTTTGTCAAGGATAGCTACCATTCCAGCTCGTCCTTCTTGTCCCCGAATCTGAATATTACCAAGAGAAAAAGTTAAATCATGAGAACATTAATCAAAACTGCCAAATCCCAAGGTAAAACTGAGAAAATAACTTTTCACTATATAAATTGATATAAAAATAAGAAGTTGATGAAGGAAAAGATAAGGGATTTTTTATAAGATGGATTACCTCAACTCCATAGGCTACAGCATCTCGATAACCAATCACGTTGCTAATCACAGCCTCTACCTCTGAAGTTGACACATTTTCTCCCTTCCACCTGCAATAGATTTGTGGCCTTACTTAAAAATATCAACCTCTTGTATTCTTTCAAACATGCATAACAGAGTTGTCTAAAATGCAGCCTACAGGCTAGATTTCTTAAAGTTCTGACAACCATATCAAAATTTTGTTAGTGAATTCTGACCTTTGAAATTCATATCCACTGAAAAATGATGTAACTTATCAAAGTCCATTACACAAATCATTCTTGTTTCAATTAAAACTTAATTTCATCAGCTAATCTGTTGTCATACATATTTCAAATAATTAATCTGATATTCATTAGCACATATGCATGTTGGCAAGAACAGTCCTCTCAGCAGTAGTTCTCAATTGACTGACACAAAATAAGATATTTTCTCTAAGGAGCTGTTTCCAATGCTCAATTTGCAAAAGACACTAACATATCTCTTTGGTCATAAAGGTTGGAAAAACCAGATTTGAAAATATGCTTTTTTCATAAAATATTGGGCTTAAAATGAAGTTGCATGTCCACACAAACTCTCAACATCAGAAATGCATGTTTTTTGGATAACCAGAACAACAAAAGAATGGCCATGAAGTAGCTAAGGAGAAACTGAATTTTTCACATTACCTAAATGTATCTCCTGTTCTGTCTTTGAAGAATAGGTAACCAAATTCATCCATAACTAGTATATCACCTGAAAAATTGAAAAAAGTTGGAATACTAACAAAAATGGTTGGAAAATTACTCCCTTCTTATTTCTTGTACTATTCTTGGGTGAATAATTAATATGATAATTTAAAGTGAGTTAAAATTGTCACAAAATCACAAGTAAAATGTGAATTTTTTTATAGTGCAATTATTCACCTGAAATGAAAGCAGCATCCCCTTTCTTGAATACATCTCTGATCACTTTCTTATCAGAAGCTTTTTTATCCACATATCCAAGAAAGGCACGTAGTGGGTCATTAGGGATAATTTTTCCCACAAACACTCCAGGCTCATCTGCAATATTCAATCACAGCATTAATAGTTTTATTACTTTATATTTTCTGTTTTAAATTCACCTTATGTAATTGGGTTTTTGTTGGCTTAAGCAAAACCTCAGGGATGTTGGCACAAGATACTGAAGGTTTTAAGTTTCATTTAATTTGTCTTTGATTAATTTCATAATGTAAAGTTTAGTTTAAGCTAAAGAAGGACACAAAATAGGTGTAGCTATGTAGTGATTATGACAGCCATGCAAAAAATTTTTATAGCATCTCCTTAATTACAGGGTATTTTCATTTTGTGATTAATATTGATTTTTCTCCATACCCATATCTTAATAATGCATGTATTCTAAATTTATGATTACTCATATATTTAAGATGGAGAATGATGAAATTTAATTAAACAAACTATAGTTCCACATATTTTACTATTTGATGCTCTTTCAGAAAATCATATACATACTTATTACTTTCTTACATAATTAAAAGAGTGAAATTGAGGTAATACTTGCCAGGCCCACACACAGTGCACAATCCCTTATCATTTCGGATTGGATCTCCAGTAGCTGGATCAGCTCTCACAATGGATATGGGATATACAAATGGTGCTGTGCGTGATATGAATCCTATGGCTCCCACCTTGTCATCAATGTTGGCTGCAATATTTTCATTCAGTGGAAAGATGTTAGATCAATGAAAGCTTACACATTTTAGGTTTCTCATAAAGAAATAATTATGGTATCAATTATAAGCAAATAGAAGGAGCCTGATAGGACCTACAGTTCCTGGTCTAGGCTACTTTTAATATTCACTTGGAAGTCAATTAGAGAGAAGAAGTTTTTACCAATATTAGCATTTCCTTCAGTAGCTCCATAGAATTCTCCAACGTGAGATATATTGAAGCGCTCAACAAACTGACTCCATATTTGAGGCCTGAGTCCATTGCCATAGACTGTGCGCACTGAATGAGTTGAATCATCTGGATGAGGAGGAGTGGACAGCATGTAGCGGCACATTTCTCCGATATATTGACCAACCTGGGAATGAAATAAAAAGTGTTAAATATTGATCAACTCTTTTGAATGTCATCTTTATGATCTACATATGTAGATGTGGATCATAAAGTAGATCATAAAATGCACACCAGGCGTGTGGCCTGGTGTACATGCACCATGATTTTACTTCCCTAATCAATTACTTTTGCATATCGCTTGCAGAAAAAATGAATTTTTGAAAAAACTAGTTCTAGCATCTATTTCTCTGATTTTTCTTTCAGAATCAGAATGGCTTATCTAACAGAGAGGATGCATAATATCATCTTCATCTTCTAAGAATGTACCTTCTCTGAACATATTAAGTAAATTAAGTCTTTGTTCACATCTTCTATCTTCTAAAGATGTCCATCCTGCAACCTTAACCATTTAAGTATTACACACTTATTTCTCATAACAATTTTTAGGAAACGTATTGCCTTTCACTGTACTTTATCTAATTCTTGAATACAACACTTTTTGGCAGTATCCCATGCACTACAAAGATATTCAAGGCAAAGCAACCAACATAACATTGCTCACAGACTATTTTCTTTGCTTCTACGATCCTTAAAGATTCATCACTCTTTGGAAATATCTCTTCAGGTATGTTAATTACTCTTGATAGCAGTTACTAATCAGTAGCAATATTTCCAATGGTTATAGGCTATTGCCTGTGACTTAATGACTCATCAGTCTCTTAAGTCTTCTGGATATAAATCCATATATATTTGGAAGATTTAACTATAAGCATTAAATTGCATCATTAAAAATAAATCAACTGAATAACATGAATTTTCTGTAAGTATTTGCAAAGATATCAGAATGCAATTAATACAAAAAGAAGAATCATCACAGCAACTTTATTTAGGAATGAACTTCATATTTAATTAGATATAACTCCTTCGTTCATAAACATCATATTGTAAGAGCATTTATTGAATTGATTTTAAATGACTACATTATTCGTGTCAACCCAGTCTGCATTAAAAATCAACCCTTAATTGAAAATATTTAGAGAATGTAAATTCATGAGGGTTGATTGATATGGACTTATGATAGTATCCATATTAGGAATTAAACCCAAATTTCCACTAGTGCTAGTCTATTAATCTTTTCTTAGAATTCATTTTTTTTTGTGCAAACTTACTGTTTTCTGAATACCATCATGGGGCACAATTAGTCAGTCTATCGAAAATAGGTATCTGTCTTGAAGATTACCTCTTTATTTGAACTCTGCTGGGTGGTTAGGGTACTCCTCGTCAAAAACAGATGTTTGGCCAATTTTCAATTAATTGACCTATTACCTCACAGTTGTTATTAACCCTTTAGCTGCGGGACCCTCAGATTTTTCTACATCTGTGAACGGGAGAAAAGTAACAGGGGTACTGGAGGCGCTGGCAAGTCCTAGCAGGTAGTTGTCCCTTAAAATCCGGGTCGACCATTTTCCTATGGGTTGCAGTTAGTGTTACTGTTTAGAAATTAAAGGGTTAAACATGGTCGCACATCCCTTGAAGATGACCCACGTGAAGGACGGCCAAAAACTGTAACCACACCAGAAACCATTGAAAATGTGCACGATATCGTGTTGGACAATAGGCAAATGAAGGTGAGTGAGATAGCTGAGGCCATGGGGATATCAGAAGAAAGGGAGCGAAACATCTTGTACAANGAAATCGAAGATTTGGGTTTCCCCCGAGGTGCAAAATCCCTTGGATTTTCCTAGTCTAGAACAATACAGAAGAGTGAGCCTTTGGGTGTCTACTTGAGAGGCAGGGCCATAAAATTGGGAAAGGACAAGAACGGGGAAGAAAGAGCAGGTCAAACGTAGAAATACGTTTTTCCCGCAGTCCTCTTAGAAGAACGTAGAAGTATGTTTCCCGCAGCCAAAGGGTTAATGGTTCTGCTGGACAATTTTTAGCTTTTTTAGCTAATTTTTGGGGTAGTAGTAGTATTGTAAAAATTTCTTCAAGGGCTAAATTCATTTCACATGTGAGCCCCCACTGGGAATTGAGCCTGAAACTGTTACCCACATGGCTATCTGTAGACCTCAAACTTTGCTTTTATTTTCTGCATATCTCTTTCAAATCTCATTTAGAATTAAATAGCAAACTATGATTGCTTTCCTCATGTTCTTGAGAAAACACCAAATATGGTTTATTCTAGTGGCTGTCAGATCAATAGTAACCAATGAATCAGTTTTGTTCAGTGTTGTTTGAAAGATGGCCGATAAGTATATGAAATTTGTAGGCACATCTGAATTTGTGTTTAATCACCCTTAAGGAATCCCTAAACAGTAGACATAGGATATTATGTTAGAAGAGTACTCACTGTGCAGTTATATTTCTTAGCCTCTTTGAAATAAGAAGAAGCAGAAAATTTGCGTCTCAAAACCATTGAACATCCATTGACTAGAACTTGTCCAATTCCACCAATCCCACCTGCAGTGTGATACAGTGGTAGGCATGTATAGAGTCGATCTGTACCTTTCAGCCCAACAAGTTCAAAAATTGCAGTACAGAAGAAGAAGTACCTGCAGAGGAATTTTGTTTTCAGTTATTGGCATTTGAGGACACTGAAAAGTGGTAAAATTTTACTCAGAAAATACTAATAAGTATAACATAGTACAGGAATCCGTGGAATCTATTTAATTACTCTCAGTAACAAGCATGAATGCTGTTAGGGAAACCTAATAAAATCTTCATTCACATTAGTTATTATCTCAGCCATTGATCATACATATAAAATTTAGAAAATTTACCTAAATAGGTAGGAGAATGAGATAGTAAATAAATGTATTTCTATTATATGGTAAAACACTTTTTTACTTGACTTTATTCTAAAAGAGAATAAACAATATAGGGCGAATGATTATCTGAACAAATCATCTGATTATAATGAGATAAACCATTCTTTTGATATTCCCACTTATGACTTGTTGCATCCAATGGGTTGGCTAAGAACAACTAATATATTATTTAATGTAAAGATATTCAAGGAATTTGGGTGACAAAAGATTATATTAAATATTTTTAATGCTTAAGCATTAAAAATACAATTACAATTGTATTACTTGATTCTGTGTTAAATAAGTGAGTTAATGCTGAAGTGAAAATTAATCTATACAAAGATATTTGGATGCTAAAAGATTTATATGCCATAGAGATAGGGTTTAGGCTGCTTTACTTTACAGTTTAAAATGTGAATAATGTCTGTGAAATTTATGGGCCTATGAAAAATATTGTTTTGAGCCATTAACAAGAGATAATTTCTTAGTAGTAGTGGTACTTTTAAAAGTGCTTCAACAGCTAAAGTCATTTTGCACATGGGGGCTCTCAGTGGGCTTCGAAAATGGGACTGCTTCCACCAGGATTGAATGCATTTCCTACATGGCAGAGGAGCCCAGATAATTTCTTTTAGTTGAAAAGATTCCCAAATGTTATTTCCTTTGTCAGTAAATTGATAATTAAAATCCAGGATCCATGGAGTACATGATAATGGGTCCTTTGTTTGTAGTGTCTCTATATCATATTATGAGCCAATTTAACCAGGAATGGAATTATTAAAACTATTATCTGGTTAAAAATTCCATTTCAATGAACTAAGTCAAGATTTACAACATTTTTATTACTCTTAATGTTATATCAATTTCATAAGAAAGGATCTGCTGCAAAATTAGTGTATAAATTGGAATATCCATGGTAAAAAGGACAAAAAACACTGACACGTGGAAGTAAATTTACAAACTGCACAATGTTTGATGATAAATACCTTGAATTGGTTATAACAGCAGCCTTTGGTAATCCTGTTGTACCTGAAGTGTATATGTACATCAAGCAGTCATCAAAGCCACCTTTGAATGCCTCTTCTGTTGATGGATTAGCACTGGATGCTGAACTTACTAAAGGGTCTAGGTGTATTATTTTCCTTGTAGATTTCTCTGTGTTTGCATTTGGTTCCATGGATTCAGTTTTTCCTGTCCAGCAATAAAGCTTCATGTTTGGCTCTAAGGAATCTCTCATTTCTTCCACAGCTAGTATGACATTAGATGGAAATAAAAAGACTTATTTAGCCAAAAACAAAATTTTAGGCCATCAATATCATCAGATAATTCTCAAATAAGTGATGCACTTGATCCTTGAATGATGTTTTTGTTGTAAATCCGAACTGTAGGTTTTTCAATGGAGGTTAACAGAAAAATATGAGAAAATGAATAGAATACAGCTTAAAGGGATGAGAAGATTTCAAAGAAGGGATCACTCTTGTTGATAAACTAAGTCTTACTTTTATAATGTTCTTTGGACTGTGAATAACATGAGAATTATTTGAAAACCATACAGTAACTGACAAAAGAAGTTATATAATTGTTTCCAAGAATACAACACAAGATCTTTTCTTTAGAGAAATGAACACATATAATAATACAAAATACTTTAACCTCGTTTAAATGAATAACAGACCATCAAATGAGACATGGAGAATCATAATATACAAATCAGTGATGCATATTTTTTTCTAAATTTGTTCAACAGCTACAATCACTATATTAGGCTAAGGAATTAGGCAAAGATTCTTGCATACAGTTTTTTCTCTTTGTCCATTTGGAGAGAGTTAACAATATTCTAGGACTGAATCTTATTGAAAAAAAAAATATTTAGCATCATGCAAGAAAATGAATCAGAAACGTGTATCCTCGCTCATGCAAGGGATTTACGATTGAATAGTATGGAATGTAAACTCTGTATTGTGCTTACCTTCTTCAAGTTCAGATCCATATATAAGCACCTTGGATGCAGCAATGTTCACAGAATGAGAAAGAGGTTGCCTCCTAAGATTATGGTTGATAAGAGCTGTGATTACACCAATCTTTGACAACCCAAGCCAAATGCACACATACTCTGGTCTATTTTCCATGAACAGAGATACTGTGTCTCCAGGCTTCAAATTTTCCTTCTCTTTGAGAGCTGCTGCAACTTGGTTACTATATGCTTCCACCTGACAAGAGAATACATGAATGTCTGCTGTAATTTGCTATTTATCAGACTGAAAATTAAAATCAGAGGTTATGATTTTCACCAGAAGGAGAAAGCTAAATTAACAATCAGGATAAATGGGGAAAACTTCAGAAGGTGAATCAATATCCTTACAAGAACAGAACTCATTTTTAGTGTGGAAGGTACACAAGTGAGGTTAGAAGCAGAAAAGCTGAAGAAGCTTTCAGGAAGTTATGATGAGAAGTGATATGAAAGGGCCTTGATAAGGAAGTTAAGAAAGAATGGTAAAATTCTTAGGGTGCAGTGTTCTGCTTCATGGTTTAAAATATGGTCTTAAGAAAGGGGAGCATAGAAAGATTGAAGGCTTTCAAGATTTGGGTAAAGCATTTAAATTGAATTTCACAGCTTTAGATTATAAGATGCTGTGCATTTATGACACACTGCAGTTTATTATTTCCATGCCATAGATATTCAGAAGTGGTTAGATGTAATTTTTGTGAATTATACTATCTGGTAGAAATAAGCAAAACTTACTCTTCAGAATCAAACACAAGAAATACAATTTGCCTAAGCCACTATGTCAATTCAAAGATATACCACAGTTTTTAATGCCAACCTATAAAAAGGTTAAATTTGCCATAACAAAAGAAGTGCATATGTACTTAAGAAAAAATACAAGCTGAAACACATATAATATATGCTGTTTATCAAGAAAATTAAGGAATAAAATCAATGTGTTTAGGTGTTACTTCGTGGAAAGACATCGCTGAAGAGAATAATCTTTCTTCCACAAGATATTTATTGCAACTGGTTTTGCTAGTGGTCTAGCATCTTCAGGATTTTTTCTCATTCTCTTCATAAATTGTGGAATGTAAATTAATTTCCAACACAACCATATTTAATTACATAATTTCATACCTATTAGCAAGCAAATTATTTGAAAACATGAAAAAGATTTGATGGTTATTTTATGATGGGATGTTCATACCTGAGAAAATGTCCATTCCTTATCTTCAAAGATGAAAGCTACTCGATTTGGATACTTGGAAGCATAATGTCCCAGCATATCTGCTACTGATAAGTTGTTCTTGCGATATTTGTACATTCTCCATCTCAATTTGATTAGCCTTGACAATGCCCTAAAAATAATTATGTTAAAATAAGTACACCGAATATAATTTTAAATGTTAGGAAATATTTGAAATAATTATTTTCTCCATTTAACTCTACATGTTTCATAATAAAGTACATCTAAATGCTGATTACTATATTAGTATTACTTCCATAAGATATGAAAAACCATTNGGGTCGCCTCCGTTGGTAGGGCACCTCTGCGAGAAAAAGGGGAACGTCACTTGATGGAGAAGAAACGGGACCGCTAAAGGCGTTTCGGAAAAAATTGACCAAGTAACCGAAGCATAACATAGATCATTAAGTACGGTGAGAAAACAGCTTTAGCTGCTGTGAAATAGTTTTGAGAGGTCACACTACATGAGAAAAGGACTAAAAAAAAGAGCTTAACTTAAGTTTTAAATTATTGATACATTATAAAATTTGAACTAATGAAATTGAAGCGATAGATATGCTTAGTAGCGGAACACCCGTTTTTCATAAAATAACTATTAACTTATATCCGCGAAAGCTGCCAAAAACTTAATATTTAAATTAATATATAGTTGATAAATTCTTACTTTCGAATCCGTTTAGCCTACGTATGATACGGGAGCGTCATTCTTTGAAAGCAATGGATAGTTAGCACCTGAAAGAATTAGAATATTCTTTTAAACGATGAATTTGCATCTTTAAATTTATTTTGTCTAACACTTCATGTCAAAAAAAAATGAATCACTGAAAAAGTATTGCACTGCTGCCTTTTTTAATGCATCAAAATAACATCTGAGAATAAAGTTTCTAAAACCAAAGGAGATAATGGGAAAATATCTATTTGGCAAAGTCCCTGATTACCAATAAAGATGAGGATAGCAGTAGAAAATTCTATCTAGTAAACACCCGGAAGCAAGCGCATTAACATTGTTGATAGTTTGTTACAGTGTTTCCCAACCTTTTTTGTTCCCAAATCTCCTGGCTTTTAACTGGGTTATCCAATTCCCTCTATTTGCCATAATAAGAAATACATTTTTAAAATTTCAGCACAGTACAGCATGATATATTTTGCTTATGACTACCAGCATGATATAGTTTGGAAATGTACCCAAAACACCATTTTCAATACAATAGAAGCATAATATAATTATTTATCTAGCATTCACCATACCCCCAAGGCAAACATGTACCCCAAGGGTACGTAAGGGTGCCCCAAGTTAGGAACCCCAAGTTTATATGAAAATTTAGCGAATAAAAAAAATTATGAACCATTTAGAGATATAAATTATCAGGCAAATTCTAAGTGAGATTTAATAATGATGAAGAGTAATATTATTACTATAGTACCTAATAATATTGAGAGTGTAATTTTATTCTCAAGATATATATATATTTAAAAAGGCAAGGCTAACAAATAGAATCACGAGGGAAATAAAAATTAGAGCCTGATCCATGGAAGTTAGAGAGAGTATTGAATGTGAGATTAGCTTCTGTATGATCAGCTGGTACTCTGATAAGGCTATCAGATAATTAATTCATTCCAGTGTAAACAGGACCTGATGAGTTGTTGGTAAACCAAAAGGAAGATAGGAAGATAATGATTATGAATTGAAAAGGGGTGAACAGCTGCAGTGTCTCTTTGTTGTTTTAATACCTTTATTACATGCAACTGACTTGATATTGATATTGTCAGCTTTACTTTTACTAATGCTCTATTTATTGATTCAGAAACTGGAGAAATATTTAATGAAGAAAAATAACATACTTCTAGAAATTAATCAAAACAATAGATTTATGTCTGGTGAAAACCTTGTGAAATTATAAGTTTCACTTCCTATGCAAACATATGAGTGCGCTTTCATCAGGGAAAAGAGTAAGGTTTCAATCCCCCGACTCACATTAAAAAACATTATAAGGTGAAAAATGAGCCATTTGAGAGCAATTCTTCTTTTCGACATTCACTGTTCAATTAATATTAGCCAACTAATGTGACCAACTAATTATATATAGAATTTTTAAGAGCCAGTTAATTGACTTGAAGTTAAACACGATATTACCAGACGATAATAGTTAATAATTACGATATTACTATGAAGTGCAATTACTTACGATGTAATATAATGTATTACAGATTATTTAGGAGACTTTATGACAAAAAGAAAAGATATTTTTTTATAAATAAGAGGTATACCTTCAGGGCTGGCCCGATGTTTTCTGATGCAATGAAAATTTAGGCTCCTACGAATTTTGTAGAATTATTTGTACAGAGGAAAACTCTTTTGTAATCTGATATTCAAGGAATGCAAAGTTAACTTTTGGAATTTAGCGTAGGTAAAGTTATCTAAATCTTGCTCTGCGTATATTATTCATATATTTTTGCTCTCTGGATTTAATTGCTCTACTCGATAATTGCTCGTAATGTAGCGTCCTTGCCTTGGTGCTCCTCGGATATTACGAAATTTCGCTAACCGCGAACCATCGTGGAAAGACCAGAGAGTCTTTACACCATGCCGCGAATAAAACGAGCTCTGACTGAATGGACCCTGGAGATTGGGTGTTCGAATTATATCGAATTTCGCTCACAAAAAGAGTTAATACCACTTTTATTATTGTCATTTATGAGATGTTTGGAAATGTTAAAAATTTTTGGGACGAACAGCGAAAGAAAAAGGCTACAATGATAAACGAGGAAAAGAGTAAACTACGAAAAGAAATTAATCAATTATCACGTAAAATCTCTTCCAGATAACTACATTGCGCTTCACGATAGAGTCAGCAGATGGCCAACAAAGAGTAGATAGACTTTCCCGTTACCGAAAGAATCCACAACGATGACTTGAGAAAATTAGATGGTCGCACCTGAGATCTCTTGGTGCTGTGCGGATCACCACATATATAAAGCGGTATCTCTTTCCCGTTAGGATGTAGGCTACTGCAGCCACGATCACCAGTTGTACCACGGAGGGCCATCCGAAGAAATACCACAGAATCGCAGCGACGGCGCAGAAGGACGCCAATGATATCATGATGAGAGCCGCCCGGCGAAGTGATGAGGAGAGCGGAGATGGTGTCTTCTTGTCGGTGGGCGCTTCTGGGTCGCCTCCGTTGGTAGGGCACCTCTGCGAGAAAAAGGGGAACGTCACTTGATGGAGAAGAAACGGGACCGCTAAAGGCGTTTCGGAAAAAATTGACCAAGTAACCGAAGCATAACATAGATCATTAAGTACGGTGAGAAAACAGCTTTAGCTGCTGTGAAATAGTTTTGAGAGGTCACACTACATGAGAAAAGGACTAAAAAAAAGAGCTTAACTTAAGTTTTAAATTATTGATACATTATAAAATTTGAACTAATGAAATTGAAGCGATAGATATGCTTAGTAGCGGAACACCCGTTTTTCATAAAATAACTATTAACTTATATCCGCGAAAGCTGCCAAAAACTTAATATTTAAATTAATATATAGTTGATAAATTCTTACTTTCGAATCCGTTTAGCCTACGTATGATACGGGAGCGTCATTCTTTGAAAGCAATGGATAGTTAGCACCTGAAAGAAAACAACAGAAAATATCTTCCTTATCACCGTAAAAAGAAAATTTTGGTAAACATCCCACGGTTTAACCAAAACGCGAATTCGAATATACGAATAAAACACCGGTATTGTTAGACAAAATGTTTCGAATGCACAACCAAGTGCTGAAGCTAAACCTTTGACGTTTATGCTGTGGTCTTGCCTATTTCCCTCGATCGGATAGGTACTGACCTCTTCCTTCCTACCTCACTGACAGGTTTCTCCGTGTTCTATTTTCCGTGCAATGCCATGTTACGAGCAAAAGAGTTTGGTAACTTCTGATAGTTATGGCAACGGACCGCGGCGTCTCTGATGTCGCGGTTAGCGTTACCGCCACCTATTGGACAAATAAGGAGTTTCCTTCAAATGCAGCAATGCTTGATTTTTACCAATTTTTACATTCTTTCGATTTGTACCGCGAAACAGCTCAGAAACAGAAACGCATCACAGCAGTAAAAATAGAGCTCACGAAGAAGATCGGGGCCTTTCAACTCAATTGCTTTT
This sequence comes from Ladona fulva, assembly GCA_000376725.2. Lineage (NCBI taxonomy): Eukaryota > Metazoa > Arthropoda > Insecta > Odonata > Libellulidae > Ladona > Ladona fulva. The sequence goes on along the minus strand of KZ308468.1, from coordinate 141,587 downwards.
CGTGAAATACTCAGATTAAAGCAGTACGCGGGATGGTCCCAGGCCAATTATTTGGTAAGTAATGGATCCGGGATTAGAACTGTAAAGTTTTCCCCCCTCAGAACACTGAGGGGATAAAAACTTGCCTGCCGTAGCCCGAAATATTAAAAATATTGTTTTAATTCATTCAAGAAGGTTCTGAAAAGTTACTTTACTGCGTTTTCAGTAATAACATCTTTTGTTGAAATGTTTACTTTTTCCTTAGAAGACAAAAGTGTGTAGACTATAAAATTCTTTCCTTTTGTTCAGCTTTCTTGTTGGTAAAAAATAGGGTCTTTAACCTCTTGGAGGAAAACCCGTTCGTCAAGCCTCGAATCGTTTCATATCAGTCCGGATACTAAAACCCTTAAGTTAAATTTGGAAATTAATGGCGGTTAATGAAATTAATTAATGAAAATTTAAATAAAATAAAATGAGGAATTTCATATAATTTCAAATTGTAGTAAGAAATAATTTTTCACTGAGAAATATGGGATGCAACCCAACTCATTCTGCTGGTAAAAGGGGCTATGAAGTCACAACTGACTCCAAAATGAGTACGATTTGATTTCACCTTTGAATGAAATACTAAAAATTTATTTTCACGATTCTTTTAGTTTAACATGACAAATTTACATCGCTCTTATAAATTACGCTAACTGATGATAGTGATACTTGATATTGGAGAAAAATGACATGTAATCGCCAAAGAATAATTTTGTACGGGGGCAGAAAATATAACTTTAGGAATCAAACTTTTACAAAACTAACTAAATTTCGACAAATGGATGAATATCATCGTAATATCAACTGTAAATTGAGAGCATATGAGTTTCAATGAGATAAGTGTGTTTCCGAGTTTTCATGAAAGGAAAACATAATCCCAACGTTTTCCAGTCTAAATTCCGTGAAACGAAGTCCGTCAGCCATCGTTAAATACTTACTGACCTATTTACCTAAGTAATGTTATGAGAGTATCGAGAAAGTAAACTTAACCGCGAATTCACTTTCACCATTGTTTTCTCCTTTGGATGGAAGCAACAATAGCCTGGATGTTTTGAATATATCGTTACGTAATCTTTAGAAAGGAATATCAATCACAAGTCTCTAATTTTCATGGAAATAAAAAATTGACCACGGAATCAATATTAACTAAGATTCATAATGACTAGCTAAATTTAAATGAAAGATATTTTTGTAAGCCTCTTCCGAAAGCTCTCGAGATATTCTTAAAACCGCATCATGCACCAAATCTTGATAGTTTTAAAATAGAAAGTTCCTTTTAAGCTGCACAAACGATGATACATAATCACACTCAAAATACAAAATTTATGTCGATTTTCGTAAACTTTGGGGCTAAGAAAGAGTTAAACAAATAAATTTTACTGAATTTTTAATATGAAGATTCGGTTCCAGAAATTGTATGACGGCTTAATAACGCAAACCGAGTTTTTTAAACACTGCTAATAACTTCTCTCTCTTCATGACGATAAAGCCCAATTATCTTAAGATTTCATCTCGGAACTCCGATGAGAATTGGGTGGTTTCAATTGTGTAAGTTCCTTTAATGAAGTGGATCTATACCGGAACTATTCGATTTCTTAGGGGTTCAAATCTGCTTCTTAGGCTAAGAGACGTTGCATAACTAGTAAAAATGTCATGGATGGATACCGACTCGTAAACGTTCATCTATTGGATGGGGTTGCGTAGTTTAATTTTACCATTCAGAAACTTAATTACATTCACAATAACACCTAATATATCGATTATATATATATTGATTATTACATATATTAATTACTATTATCATTCATGGATATATATTTTGAGATGAAAGAGCTAAAAATGACTAGATATATATCGCTATTTACGCTATTTAAATTGTAATTGGTAATTATGAGTAAACCAAAAATTTTTATTTATATTATTGTGATTAACCATAGTGGCTTGCCTGATAGGTTAGCAATTCGTCTCCGTCGGAAGCTTTCTCGGGTTCGATCCTGCTGGGAGACCTATTTTACCGATAAGGCTTTCGACATTAAGAAGGGAATACGATCGTGAAATTAAGTGCTTAAACCGAATTCATAATTACTAATCATCATATTCATCTCAAAAAGTATAGGGATAGTAAGGTTGAAAAGAAACAATCGATGAATTATAAAGCAGTAAATGCTATAAGCAAAACTATCGAGAGGGATTTTCATGGGAAGTTACGCTAATTTTGATAAACACTTTAGCTGGAGGTTAACTTTTCCTTAACTTTCATAGGATGAAGAAAAATTCTACAGTTTTCTAAAATTAGAAACCCTTCCTCCTTTATTTATACAGGGATAATATGATCATGCCTATGTTTAGTTTATTTTAAATATTAAATCTCAACGTTACATATATTGAATAATTAAGAACGTAAGGAGCCCAATTTTCATTATTTAAATAAGATATGAATTTTTTGAAAGAGGCACGGAAAATCTTGTTGAGAGTTGGTTAGTCTGCAACCGAACAGGTTAGGAATCACCGCTTTAATGTCTCCTTTTGTAATTTCAGTTCATTCATACCATTGTATTTATTTTCATCCTTTAGCCCTTTATAGTGCATCGTCTTTTCCATAATTTATTTGTGCACCATTGCTCCCCAACAGAGGTTCCACCTAATTTGGTTCATCTTCATATTTCACGTTTTGTATGCGCTTTTCTTTGCCTTAGATTTTGCCGTTGAATTCGCAATAAATATAATAGAATGTTTCACCCCAAGCTTCGTTTTTACAGTTTTTCTGTTGAACGTAAAAGTAAATGTAAACGTTTCGATGTAAATTGATACTGAAAAGCACGTTGCCTGATGCAAAGCTATGTTTTATCATAAGTTTGCAGCGCTAGAGAAAAGAATTCGAAATACTACCCAGGACCATCGAAAACACAAATAAGTAAATAGTTAATGAGGAGATAATTCATACAGTTCATAATAGTTGTAAAAATCATTCAAATCATTATGGACTTAGCAAAATGCACATAGGAATTCAGTCTGGAGACCGCTCGTCGGCGTACCTCGTGAGCTGAAATGGAGGAAGGAACTTCCGTTAAGTGACCGACTTTCTCAGCGACCCGAGAGCCCCTCTTTTCACTCAAATGCATTCTCATCTCAGCGACCACTTAATCTACGGGGTTTCGTTCGTGAGTCATCAAGTCGATTGCGTTAATTATAAATTCTCTTCAATTAATTCTGATTATTCTCCATCGCGATGGATTTCCAAAATCGCTTCATTTGGTGCAGTTAAAATTATTTATAGTGAAGAATTTCAATCTAAATAACTGCTTTACTTATGTGGTGGAAAATTTACGTACTTAAACTAGAAGTATTTTTGTATTGTTTATATTTTGTCAATAGCAACGAGAGTCGGTAGAGTATACTTTTTGTGTTTTTCCGGAGAAGGAAACTCGTTACTACATTACCCGCTGAGGGATACACCCTGAAGATGGCCACGGTGAAAGTGGCCGAAACGTTGGTTCTACACCAAGAAACAATCCGGTTAGTCTCCCGTGAAGACTTTCTGAAACAAGGAAACTCGTTGTTTGTTAATTCCCTCTAGTACAGGGGATTCAGAATTTTTGGATCCCCGTACCCCTATGAGTACCCTTATCTTTCTAAGAGTATGTGTGGGATAATTCAGAATCTATTTCTTATCATATAAAACAGGGGTCTATACCCCTGAAATAGATTCTGAATTATCCCACACATACTCTTAGAAAAGTGTGAACACTGGTACATACGTGTATCTGACTGACAGTATCATCATGAAATAAGTTGGAGATATTAAACAAATTATTTGTTGAACATCTAATTATTGAATTAAACAGCATAGCATAATAATTTACCAATTATCCACCGTAAGATTCTCATTAGGGGTAAGAGTGTTTGGGAACCTATTTTTCAGTACGCCTAAAAACATTTTCCTTGCGTACGTAAATGGAATACAAATAGATTAAACAAAATTCAAATATAAGTTCACGTTTAAAATTATTTTGCTCCAAAAATTCTCAACAGAATAGAGATAAGCTATCAGAAAACCTCCGTTATGCAGAATTTTGCAACAAAATAATTTAGTTTTCGGAATAGATTTAATATGCATGGGTTTCATCATAGCTGTTTTGGATTAAGCTACGGAGCTACTTATTAAAATACGGAGTTCTTTATACGAAATCTTACCTGCGGTCTTTTAAATTAAATTGTGAATGAAATGTATGCTAATAGGTTACATTGTTTTCATAAAAAGGAACTGTTTTTATAATATAGCTTCTTAGATGGCAATGAAATTTAAGAAGCGCGCTTTTTTACTTTCGTGAATTAGGTCAGAGGTTCAGAGTGTCTATCCCAAGGGCAAAGTCTGACCTCAATAGGAGAAATTTGTGTTTTATTTCTATTTCGCATGCAGAGGCGCGTGCTTAACCGCTGTATCCTTATGAGAATGAACTTAAAAGGATTAAAGAGTTATGAATGAAAACATTATTTTAGTCTTCATCTCACCCCAGGCCATTCTATTGCATTAATGACTGATCGATTGTTCCCTTTAGTTATGTAATGTATTGTTGTTAAATGAACTTAACATGTTCCGATGTTTGTTTACGTTTTTGTGACGTTGCCACCGAACTGTTAATTATATGTGACGTGTTTTTGTTGTAATAATAATTATAATACTCTGTAGTACATTTCCTTCACTCTTCGCGAATTCTGTTACCACAACAACATGAGAGTTAAACAAGCTTTATACACAAGTCGCTCAAGTTCGTTCCACCGATTATAATGATTGGCATCGTTACAGTTTATAATCATTTCAATGCAAATTACTTAAATGTTTTCTTTTGCTTAAAAATTTGTCCGTCCGAATAACAGGATAGATACCAACAGAAGGTAAAGGCTTAATATGTCCAGGAATTTTAGGTAGTGAAAGTGAAGGAGCTTTAAATGCCGTGGAAGCAAATACAGGGGTGAATGTTAATTATATTCCGGTCGAGTTATTTAAAAGTGAAAATATACCTCTATTCAGTGCCATTAGTTATAAGATATCCACAAATGTTGAGGTTTAAATAAATGAAATATCACATTTGATGACAGCAATTACGACAAGACCGAAACAGCTCTGAGAAGTAAACATTAAGTGACATTTATAACATTTCGGTTTTTAATATGTTTAAAGTCGCGCCTCGAACAAATTTTTAGCAAAGTGTGAAGTTCTGACGATGCCATTTTTTTCTTACATGAGATAAGAAAAAACCGTTTAACTCATTTCTGTAAATTTATTAATAAAGAATCCAAGTTTAAAATAGGTGTTCATTTTTCAGCAAATGATGAATGTCCTCTAAGTACCTTATGCCGACTGGGGGTCTTTAAGGGTGAGAGTAGTTTAAAGGTTACCATTTTGTGTTTTTTGACAAAACACATCGTATTTTCCGTCTAAAATACTCGAGGGCTATTCAATTATTACCGTACTTCAGTTAAGGTATTTCTGCTGCAATTTTATGTAGACGACGAGTAAATAAACATAAACTCGACTTCAAAAGTTGTTCTAGCCTTCAAGACAGCAGCGCCCAATTTGACGGCATTTTCGCTCATTTTATTAATACTGGGTAATTTAAGCCGAAAATAATATTACAATAAAAATCTATTATTTATCTCAATGTAACAGTCTAACAGCCTAATATTATTCGTCGAGACTGATCTTGGCATAATACGGTTGATGTTTTTAGATGTAAATTGCAAAAGGAATAAATAATGAGATTTTATATATTTCTTTCGGAAAGCCTTCCAAACGACTGTTTTCGGAATGAACATAGAAAGAAGCCTCTTATAGTATGGAGTTAACATTTGATAATTCGTAAAATTACATAACAGCACGACATTTAATTTCAGGTACCCACCACAAGCTAAATCTTGTATACAAATGTATGATATGAGTATATATGTATGCACATCCGCCTAAAATTCGAGAACCATACCTTTCTTATCTTTGAGCCTTAGCACATTCTAAATGTCTTCCCTGGGAAGTTAATATGCTACATTTTATGTATGCGCTTTTATGCTTCTAATTCTCCGTGGTTTGCTTTCAGACGACGAAGCTTTACTTAATAAAATTAAATTAGAATCATTGAACGAAGTGGAGACGAAAAAGCCATTAAAGAAATTCAATGAAGTTTTTTATTCTCATCGTTGATTATACAATTCGGTTTCAAATTAGGCAAATATTGATGAATTATGCGTGATTTCTTTCTAAGTGCAATAACTATCGGTGTTATCTTATTTGCGAAATATTAATTGTTTAGATCGAGCATAAGCCCACTTTATCGCCATTCTCGTTAAGGCGTCGGAAAAAGCTCTCTGAAAGATAAGCGATGATAAATGAGTAACGTTTTCCTCAGAAATTTAACTTGAGACAGTACCAGGTTTACATTTACTCATCAAGAAAGGAAAAACAAACAAATTCTGTATTTTATGCATCACGAGCCCTACACAAGTCTCACTTGAAAAAATATCTTTAGGATTAATTGCTACAAAATATTATGCCAGTTAATTTTATTTCCTATAATATGTAAAAAGATGGCAATACTTTGTAATATGTATGTTGTTTTCGTACTTTGTAGTTAACTACGTAATAATCGTGACTCAAATTACCTCATAATCTACTTTAATTATCAAATTTAGTTTTCTATCTGTAGGTTTCGCAGGTTTTTCACACCCTTCTTCTTGAGGGTGTTTTCCTGCAGTGGAGATTTTTCCCTGAGCTCTTAGCTTAGGTTTTTTAATCCACAAAGTAGTTTTCTTCATTGTACTTTTGCAAGCTATCTCTCTCTTTTCTTGTCTCTTATGACAAAGGGTTAGATGTAAGAAGAGACTTGTTAGTCTCAATCTCGCCCTGAATAAAGTCCTTTATTATTATATTATTATTATATAGATTGTTTTCATGCTCCCTCTTGGAAATAACCGACTTTTTTCCTCACCAAAGAAAAAGTGGAATTACACTTTCATCACTCCTATCTCATTTGCGATTGGAAGTTATTTATTTAACGTAACCTTTGTAACGTAAAATTTTTATTCTCATTTTATTGACGTGCAAACGGATTATCTTATTAAGAATGGTATCGAATGAGTTATATTTTGAGAAACGTTTAAAATATTTCTCCCTTTGGTTTGCAAAATTATGTAAATAGGAAAATTCCCGTAGTAAACCTTAATATTATTATTTCGCTGTTCATTAAGAGACAAATAAGCGGGTATTTTCGGAGGTTAATACCTCAAATTACTGAGCTACAGTAATTTATAAACGAGACTGATGCATTATATCTTACTTTTATCTTTCCCATTGTGATTCCATGGGTGCATCTGCTTGCGTAATACATATGGTTAGATTTACCGCTGCTTGGTATTCACGGTTTCTGTAGCTGTACGAGGCTTCCCTAGGAGGCGGAAGTTGTAATTCTTAAAAGGAGTTAGAGTGCACGTTTGCATATTTCCAGTCGCGTAACTTCCGACGGTGATCAATGGGTCAACAGAGTGAGGTTCAAGGGCTCTTCTTGACTTTCGATCCGTTAGAATGGAAATGCATGGCAATCGATTGTCTCCAGGAACAATGGCCTCGCAATACAAAGCGTCCTATTGCATGGATAAGAAATTCTATTTTTCAATTCAGATTGAACTTTATTTGATTCACTGGTTTTGTATTCCTTAAAAGAGAATGTAGATATCTGATATTTTTTTCTTTTCAGGGAACTCCATCGCAAAGAAATAAAAGCTATTATTTGCCTTAATAATATCGAATTTTTATTGCAAAGTTATGGGAAATTCTATAACAATAGTAAAATGGTAGAATATACCTCTGTTTCTGCCAATGAAGGTAACGGTTTTCTCGCAATTAGTTGTTCAGTTTTTTTCCGGCCCAACTTTAATATTGGCCAAATACAGAACCTACATAGAGATTGGCATATTTGTATGTGCGAGAGATATCTGCTTTTGGGTAAAATGATCACCAGCTCCCAGCAAGCCAAGAGGGTAGAGCGTTAGCTTTTGACGAAAGTGTACCCGGATTCGATTCCCAGTGAGGCTCATGTGCGAAATGACCTTAGCTATCGAAGCACTTTTAAAAACACTGTTATTATACGATCCCCTACCATGGAATTATCAAGAAAAAAATCATACTAAGAACAACCGAGCACTCGTTTGGAAAAACTATCGGTGATAGCAACAAGCTTGGATGTAAGAAAAGGATCCGTGAAAACCTGTTTGGAGGTTCCTTTTGGATGGCTGTGAAACATAGAACACAGCTGCAGCAGAAAAGAGATTAGAAGCAGTAAAAATGTGGTGCTTTATTGTGACGGTGAAACGAAAATGGAAAGACTGAGAAGCTAATGAAGAAGTCCTTCAAATAGCGAATGAGGAATGACGCCAATGAAAAACATTGATAAAAAGAAGAGGGAATTTAGTCGGGCGCACGCAAATAAATAAAAATATCCTGAACTCACTATTTGATGTATAAGATGAACGAAGGAATTATCCTTGATATTAGAACCACTAGTATTCCGATAGTTCGCAGACCGAAAATAAGAGACCGCTATTTAAGAAAATTTATTTTCTTTATGCGACAATCGTAGCTAATCAACAACGCGTTGGTAACTAAACATTAAAATGGCCGCGTTCCCGCTACAAACGGCCACAAACAGGTAGGAGGTAATGGTAGTGGCCACCGGATGTGGGCAGCGCGTTCGCTTACTGCAAAGCGGACCCGGGTTCGATTCCTGGTGGGGGTCAACATTTACTGATGCAAAGGCGTCTGACATGATGTAAGAATGAGGAATGGCAGTTTTTTCAATTAAAAGGATTTCCGGGACAATTCTTCAAGTTTATAAACCTCGGACTCTTCTGTACTTCTACAGAGGTGCAGAATTTACAATGAAAAGAATGTACAGATGAGTATGGTGATTCAATTCTAATAATAATGCAGGACAGACGGTTACAGACGGACTCTTTCCATATGACTAGATGTGAATGACGGTCACAAAAAAAGCGCAAATTAAAGCTATGCTTGATATTCGAAGATGAATGTACTATTGAAATATGTTTGTAGTTGCGTGTGTTTCCTAACCACTCCATGGAATACCAGAAATAAGAGTAACTAATATTTTATTATGGACTGCTATTGTCTTTAAGTGATATTGTTGTAGCCTCACCAGTCTTCTTTTACGTCCCATAAGTTCAATTTCGATTAACCAGTGACAGAAGTGGAGTTTATATAAAAACTAGTAAAAGCCCCCGTCAAGCATGACGGAACTTAATTTAATTTAAAAATGTATCTATTATCGTATATATCTGATACTCCTAAGCACAAAAAAATTCTGCCGTGAGATCATAATAACTCAATATATTTCTTATCATATAAATTATTTATAATATTTATTCTACTGTTTCAAGTCATGAAAGCATACTTTACGTAAATTTCTTATAAAAATTATAAGAACCGATTATTCCCGTGCAGTTATATGGGATAACTTATGAAATCAACATTCAACAATTGCTTTGGTCGTCAATCGGTTGTTTATTTTATCAAATTTCTTGCAATTTCGATTTTATATGAATGTTTCACGACTAAATAAGAATATATAATCATTTTCCTTTCTTTAGACACTTGTCTCAATTCCGTAGGTCCATTATTTCTAACTTAATTTTGTAAAAGAATTAACCCCTGCAAGTCATGAAAGCGTAATTTACGTTCATCTCTTATGGAAACGTATTATGGGCTCCTGGGTTCGAACCCGAGCCTTACAAGATATGAGAATAGTTTTCCTGGGGGTTTCAGCATCGTAGAAACACAATGCAGTTTGTTTCAGATCTCTAAGGCAAGCCGTTTCTGAGATAAATAGGGGGACGGACAGACGGACGGACGGACAGAAATTTGCTTTTTATATATGTGATAGAGTATATGATCACCTAAAATTCGAGAGCCAAACATTGCCTATCTGTCAAACCTGGCTTCTAATATAATGTACGAATTCTCTGCGCAAAAAACAGCCTATATATCATGTATAAAATGGTTTCCGGTTCAACCTAGGAAAAATCACAGTGTTTCTTTAAGAAATACGGGGTTAGTTCATTATAATAAAAAAGAAGGCTAAATTTCTGTGTCGAGTTCGAAGGAGATGAAATCATCTTTCGAGATAGAGACAAAACCGCGAGAAAGGAAATTTAAGAATCGAGTTTTTTTGACTTCACGACCTTTTCATAAAATAAAGCAGAAAAATAAGTATGCTCTGTGTCTTAACTCAAGGGTAAAAGTTCAAGGGGACTTTTTTCCTCGAGCAAGACATATGGGAGCAGACACTATATTTCTCCAGTAAAAAAGCGACAACTTGCTCATTTTGCATGTTATTTTGTCCTCAGCAGTTTAACGGTAAGCATTTTACACAGGAAATAGCTTAAAATTCAACAATTTAGAATTGAATTCAGCTCAATAAGTAGTCAAATTGAATATCAGTAACATAGATGAAGCAATTAAACGGATATTTTGCAATAAGCAAAAATGACTACTGGGCTGAGAGATTTTAGATGTCATCTAGACTACTTTACTGCAGACGTACTTTATTGCATCCATCTTCCCTTTAGAGAATTCTTGACGCGAAAGGATAAATAGCGCATGAAAATTAACTTCAACGAGGAACAAAGCATATTGCACGATAAAAAACAGATTTGCATAATTTATTCGAAAATCTCACATAAATCTCGAAAGTAATGCCTACGAACAGCTTCGAGTGTGATATCGCCATATCGATCTTGATCAATAAAACGTATTTTGTAATGTGTTTTCCCGTTGCATTTAACGCAACAATTTCTAACAAATTTAAGTTAGCTTGCGGGATTTTGTTGTATTGGAGGCGGTGAATAATTTCAGTCGAATTTCGAAGCTTTTCAAGCGAGACAGTGATTTTCTGAGACTCTAAGATTAGACTCTAATACTCCTTCAAATATACCTGGGAACTCAATTGACCGAAAATAAGGAGAAAAGTAGAGAAACCGAAGAACAAATGAGAGATGTCTTAAATAAGAATATTTACTCGAAAGAGGTCATTGTTGCTGGCCATGGCGCGCTTTCATCAACAATGTGATATTTACACGGCCGTCGAAGCGTATCTTATAGGAAATTCGTAGTTTTCTCTTATAGAGGTTGAATTTTCGGGCAGAATCCTTGAGAGAGAAATTCAGACATGATGTAGGAAAGCAGGTCATTGAAACTGATCCTTTTTTTTTGAGCGAGGACTTCCCGTTTGAAGTGCATCCGCTAGGACCGAGTCTACCTTGGATCAATTGCTTGATTCGTTCAAATGTGTGGCTCTAAAATGCTCGCTTGGAAGCCAAGTTCTTTACGGGAAATCACACAGTTAAAAAGTTTTATCTTTTTATTCTGGCTTCTGAATAATTTTTCCTAATATTATATACAAAGGTAGCAAGTAGGCACAAGCCAGGAGGCAATATTGTCATACTATTTGCGTTCATAAACTTCTACTGACGCTATCACAATACTTATGCCCTTTAAACGAAAGACAAGGCCAAAATTTAGACAGTATTTAGAAATATAGCGAAAGGTGCTTATGGTTAAGCACCCCTCACGTAATGCTCAATTATCGCATCAAATTACAGTAAAATTTATCAATCACTATCCTGAATCCATAATACTAAATCTATCAAGGATCCATATCAACTTCTACACAGTAACTTAGTAACCAAAGTAACGAATATCAACTATAGTGCATGCTTTACACGCAATAATACAGCAACGCCTCATACAAAATAACAGTGAACAACAATGATACTAATATAAAATTTAAGTTAAAATAGTTTGGGCCTTATCCAATTATCTAGTTGACTTCTACTTTTTTACATTATGTTCAAATAATTTGTTCATATTTATTTCAGGATACATTTATTTTCCGGGAAGGGACTTAGAATATCCTTGGAATGGCCAATCCAGTTAATTACTTTTCTATTGATGAATGATTATTTATCCGCATATTTTCTGTGACCCTTGGCCCTGATTTTGAATTTGTGGTCATTTATCCTCAGGAAACGAAGGGACATTATCTTTCGTTAATGATTGAAGGTAATCATAGGTGAGATTCCGTCATTATTTCTTTATTTATGTGAATAGACTTACGACATCCACTTATGTGCGTATCGTATGAACATCGACGAATGAAGATATATCGCAAGATCAGAAAAATTGTGGACGGTTCAGTATTATACACATGGATGCGAAGAGGAAATTTCCGATCAATAAAAACGAAGACAGTATTTTTTATGTGAAGATTTAGTTTTGCCATCAAAATATCCTTGAATTTTACAAAAAGGAATAAGGGAATCCTAGACGTTGCTTTTAACCTAATTGGAAGAGGAGCAATTTCAGTAAGAATAATTTTGGATTAAACATATTTGAAAACGAAAAACAAGATTATTAAATGCATCCGTAATAAGCATGATCAAGGAGAAAATAAAGAGAAATGGATACCCGAAGAGATGTTGCAGGGAGGTTAAGAAGAGGAAGAGTTAAAAGAAAACATGAGAGATATGAGGATCTAATCAGGAATATAATGATTCAGCCATGTATTTCCCGAACCCCCAGGACTAGCTTGCCGTATTCTTGGGGGTAGTTCGACTACCCCAGGTAGAGATATGACCACGAACATGTGGCAATTTTACAGAATCCTGCGGGAGAAATCTGCATCCGCGAATTAAAGAGGGTAGAGTACATGTCTGCTGCTTGATTTGTTAAAAATTTCCACGATAAAAGAGCGAATTAACTAAAATTCCCTCTGACGCAGGTTTGGAATCCTTCAAAGATGATTGATTGGAAACTAGATTGGGATTGTTAAATAAATTGATAGAAAGTATGTTAGCGGAAGGTATTGTGCGACCTCCTTGCAACTACCACTGGTATGAGCGTAAACTGTAAGCGCGAGGACAAATCGCTTTAAAAACCCATTCTTTCCGCAAACGATCCGCGATGGTAATGGAAGGATTGGGATGAAGGTTCGTGTTCATATCCCAACCGATATGCATTATGCATGGTATTAATCTAGATACAGGAAAGCATTCTCCGTATCACACTCGAAAATATTTGTTTTGGAAAATTTCCTTAATTTATATAATTTTGATAAAAATCATTCATGTGGCTAAAATGTGTGCGTTTTGAAATCACGAAAATCTTCCATTGGCAAATGTACATTCACGTGAAATTTAGCTGAAAGACGTGATTTCATTAAAGGTGTAGAAGATTGATCTTTCATTATATCTTATCTTTACTACGTCCGTACTTATTCATCTCAACATTTCAGTGGGCATGAAACTCAGCGCAGCAAAAACGCCATTTTTCGTTTTCCTGATGATTTGAACTAATTTTGACAAAAACTCCCTTCAAGCGCAACTGTTGCTTTAATGTTTAGACCTCACAATTATCTTTGAATCTCAATTTCTTGAAATTAATTCCGATTCCCTATTTTTGTGCTCTTTAACAACTAAATTCGACCAATCAAAAAGTTGCGACAAATATTATAATTTACTAGTTTTTAAAATATTTTTTCAACTTTAAAAATAAACGATTTTAATCTGAATTACTTCCGCCACTCTTCGCCTTATTTTAATGTCCCTAAAACTAAAATAGTTTCTCTAATAGTTGTATTTCCTTCTCCCTTTTTTTGTCTATCCAGTACCTACTAGAAACTTTTCTCCCATAAGTCTAACGGAAAGCTGCATGAGTGCACGAAGAACGGCGGTGGATAGTTGTGCCGATGATTCGAAAACAGTTTTCTTTTTATCTAAATTTATTTTATATTTAGTGAAAGTCGTAGCTAAGTCAACAACGCGTTGGTAACCAAACATACAAACAGCCGCCATAGCGTTCAATGCATAAAATGAGCATGCAAACTTTCATAACAGTTCTGCATGATCACTTATTGGAACGGCCTTGAATAATTCAACTAAGATATAGACTCGAGATGGCTAAACGAGAAGTACTCGTACAGCGAAGATACCGAAAATCCTTTTGCTAAAAAAAGGACTAACCTGCATTACCTGATAAGAGTTTCGAAGAGATAAAGACTGTGTGTACGATAAAAATATGGAGAAAGATGAATGTGGAATGTAAATGTCATATTGGTGATTGAGTATCGTGATGGTAAGCTTTCCTTCAAATAAGTGTTCCAGAGACAGCGTAGGCGAAAATTGTGTGTTTTGTATCTTTAATCTAAAATACCTGTTTCTCACGGAAAATGTTTAGATCGTTTCTTCGTTGTTATTTGATCAAATCCAGGCCTCCATGATTTAAGTACATTATCGAATTAGTCGAAAACATCCAATAGATTTTGATGCCTTTATATTTTACATACATACATACATTTACGTACTAAGATAATAAGTGTATTATCATGAACGTATTTGAATACATGATGATGCATGTATTTAAATTGCTTTGTATACAATATCATAACATCATATATGTAAGATTTATTATTTTATGGGATGCAGCAGCTACTTAGCATTTTGCCAATCCAGTTTATTGTCAATCTATATATATAAAGCAGAAATTCTGTGGGTTTGTGTGTTTGTTTGTTCACGATTGGAGTCCACACCGTTTGTCCGATTTGCATCAAACTTTGCTTACGTGTTCTCCGTGAGCCGGAAGGAAGCACTGTCAATTTTTCATTCGTAAAATTTGCTGGGTTTGAACCAAGATCGTTGAGATAGATTTCCATAAGAAATACATGTAAAGTTCGATTTTATCGGGTACAGACTTTATTTCTTTTGCAAAATTAAATTAGAAGGATTATTCGTATAAAGTCAAAATAAGTATCAAAAGAAGGGAAATTGAATACAGATTCTTATTATTGTCGTAGAATAAAGCTTTCGTTTCGATATAGCGAGAATTTAGATAAAATATGAGGATATTTTGTGAAATTTTTAGGTTGTAAACAACCCGTCCCCCTGACGACCAATGCGATTGTTGATTCCGAGTTCATGCATTTTCCCATAAGAATGCATTTGTATTTTGGCCCATTTAGAAGCAAATGATTATATGAAGAGGATGAAATTTTTCAGAGATTTTAATTATATCAGTCACGAACAATTTGTAGTAATGAATTACAGGGGCAACAAACATTCGTAGCACCGTGATAAATTAGTGGAGATGTAGGAGCAACTTTTTATTTATCATTTCGGACTCTTGACGATTAAAGTTACCAGAATCGGAAGTTGAAAATCTTGCAAACTTACACATTACTTTGAGACATGTTAATAATAAGAGGGAAATTCCATAATGATTCACATTCTTATTGTTGATTGTAGATTTCGGCCTCGAACTTTGATTAGAAAATTTTTGTTTTCGATAACCTGTCCCGTTGGACTAAACTACGAGATGATGCGAGGTGTTATTTTCTCTTTTGTACAAATAGGTATACTACATATATTCCGACATCTATTTTCCCCGTTGAGAATCAACGGGCACTTGAGCTAGTTTCATATAATCTACATCTACAATGGTACCCTGCAAGCTCTTCAGCGTGTGGAATGGTAATTTTATCCTTAAGTCATCGTAAGGAAAGAAAATTGGAACACAGCTGTTAATGAATTCGAGGTTTAAAAACACTCCATGAGCTGTGTGTCAGCAGATGGAATTTCCCGTTCGTTTCCAAACACAAGCTCCATCTACTGACATACGGATAATGAACTCTTTATAAACCTTTAATTGCGTCATTGTAATCACATATCTATGCACGATATGTTATCAAGCAAATAAAAGAAATATTGCTGTATATTCACGTGAACGGATAGTTTTCCGAAGAATCCAAAAAAAATTCTCTTTATCTTTTGAAATTTCTCTTCATTTTCCTAATTCTATTAAACTTGATAATATTAATGGGAGATCCTCAAAGGATATTTCGATCTTAGATTTTTACGGATTTCATAACTGATCAATTTTTCAACTCTCGATTGAAATTCTGGGTCTTCCGGAAACGGCGAACAGCCACAGAAAGGCGACCCGAAAGTTTTATATTCATATCTAAGTTTCGCCAAAAACTTTCTAACACTCGAATGTAAAATCTTCCATTACAATCAACGGAGCTCTCTTCCGCCTACCAAACTTCCGATCTTTCGGAGATTGACAACTTCGATAGCGAAAGAGACAGACCGTGGAGGTTGCACTGGAGCTGTATATATTCTTTCCTATCTATGAGCTACAGATAGTGAAACTTCTTTGAAAGGGAATGGGTGGACTTTGTTTTTTAAATTTCCATTTGATCCATCCGATTAAATTAATGCATTTTTGAATATTTAATTATATGTCGAATTAGAAATACAAGGTAAAGTACTACATAGAAACGATTTATAATCGACTTGTTTATTTAACAGTTGCTGAACGGCGACTGTGGTGGAATAAAGTTGTTTGGTTTGGGGACAGAAAAGCAATTGTTGCGAGATAGTTAGAAGTTGTAATTCAGTCAGTGAATGGTATTTATTCGAGTTTGATTCAAAAACTATTCACAGATATTATATTGTATCGATTTTCGTAAATATTCTATAAAATTTGACTGGTTTACGTACACAGTGGCAATGCTTACATAGACTTCCTTTTCTATGTGAGCATTGAATTCGCCTCTTGAAGTTGCTCCGTTTCCATAGGCATGGCGTTTATTGCTGTCAAGTCTATTACAGTAATACCCGCAAGCTACGCCAGAGAGGCGGGGAACGATGAAAACAGCGTATGTAGAATTAGCGTAACTCGGGGTGTAACTTGGTATGTTAATAAATAAATTTTTAGTTTGATAGGGACCAAGGACTAACGAAAGCATTGGTTTACTCGAAAAATATTCAATATGTAGTTTTTTTATAAATATTAATACAAAAATAAATAATCTACGAAAACAAACTTATTTCGACATCGATGGCTTAATAAAATGTAGTAAATTAGTCTGGCTTTAATTTCATTGCTTAATTTTTCTGTATTACTAATACCACTGTATGCGTTAATTATTATGTATTTTACTTGTACCATCTTTTCTACATCTACATAAATACCCTGCGAGCCTCCTTTCGGTGTACGGCGTAAACAGTTTAAAAGAACAGTTCCATATATTAGTGGAGGGTTTCTGTTTTAACATCTAATAGCTATTAATATTAGTAGATTCCCGCAGATATGTCGCATTCCCTTTTCTAATGGGCGTTTACCAGCAGAGGATACTCCTTTCTAAAATTCACATAGGTACTTTGTATCCACTGATGACAAATCAGATTTTATTGATAGTGTAGTGAATGAGGTGTGAGAGGGGTGTAAGTGGATAATGGGTGGAGGAATGTGCGGAAGAAGTCGGGTAATGAAAAGCAGCAGAGAATGGGTAAATAAAAGATAATTATTATTCAGTTCCTCATTACTCTGTAAATGGCCCAGACTTTCGATTTGTTCCACTGATCTAATATGCTTCTTTCGTTTAATTGTGTTGGACTGTGAATAACGCTCGGTTTTTACGAATATGGAACTCTTGCTTTGTTAGCAAACTCCAACTTCGCTATATTCTGAAAGTGAAGACGACGTCAAGCGTCGAAACCCGCTCTTTGTAAATAAATGTTGTAATTAAATATTTACTTATTTCTAGAGCATGTATTAAAATTGGCTATTATTGTGGGGTGTGTCGTGATAAATAAGTATGTAAGAAACTGAGCTGAACTTCTCACAGTATAGCCCGCAAAATGCAAGACATATTAAATCCGAATGACATTTAGAACTGATGATAAATGCAACTGCAAGTAAACGATGTAACTACTGGTAAACAATATAGCAACAATTAATCAATATAGCAACAATTAATCAATATAGCAACAATTAATCAATATAGTAACAATTAATCAATGTAACAACAAGTAAACAATGTAACAACAAATAAACAATGTAACAACATGTAAACAATGTAACAACATCGCCAGCACTAGCAAACAGTAATAACAGCTTTCATTAATAGCGGTGGGAGAATAGCAGGTTAAATAACTCTTTACGAATTTTAAACTCGTAAAGCGGCTGCATCCTGTGAGTGTAAGTGGATGCGGAGATTACTGAAGTGAATAATAGATAACCTATTTGATTTAGTTACACTCCCACTTCTTCTATTCACTTAGAAAACTCAGGGGAATGAGCCGGAAACCTGTGCGCGGCATTCGTGATGCTATTACGAAACTCCGGGGTCAAGGAGAGCGGCGACACTGAGAATAGTTGCGAGACATTCGCCACTCACGAGCGCAAGAGATGTTCTTTTTTGTTTATCCGATAAAGAGAAAGTTGGGGGCCCTTTTTCACGCCTCTGATTGGACGACGCTCTCGAGGGGAAGTTTTGCTATTTCGGCAGTGATAATGGCATGTGAAAACGCACGCATCTGCACCGTGTTTTTATTTCTACATAAAAGTATCACGGTTTAGAAATCGTTTCAGCGAGCACGGTCGACATCCAAACTGGGGAAATGCTATCTTCGAGGCCCACATTTTCCGCGGTTTTTGCAGATTTTTTTTGCGTGTTTTGTATTTTGGAAAATCTCCACCAAGTGCCCAATTCTCCATAAACTGAAAGTTCAGGCTTCAATTTTTGAAAGTTCATTGGCACAAAAACATTCGACGAGTTCATTTATAACCTTTCATTCCCAAACAGAACAGGAAAACAAGAACAGGCTATTAATTGCGTAATACTGTTTTATTTGGAAAATATGCACACCCAAACAGGGAAGGGAATAGGAGGACGTTTTGCAAAGAGTGTTCTCACAAACGTGTCTGAAATACAGGAAATGATAACTAAAGAGTGGAGGGGTATAAAAGTAGTGGAAAAGATTGCCAGAAAGAACTAAGGCTAGACTAATTGAGGCCTATTGCAAACAGCATTCAAAAACGTGGAACATGATAGGGATATCTTCCGAGGGATATAGCGGCAAACAGTTTGGGAGTGGAGACCACCCTGTCCACATGTTTACATCCACACATCTTTTCATATTTACCCTTTTATTCACAAACCTTTGTACATTTCCTCATATTATTCCATTAAAAATAGTTTTTCTCGACCTTCCTCAACCTTTTACACCATTCACGTAATATTTGTACAACAATTTAGTCACTACGAATCCATCTGTCCTGTATGTATTTACATACAGACTAACGTGAAACATTACTCTCAAACCCATATCGTATCCTTTTTTCCAGTCCATTTTCATTCATTGCCCAATCATTTCTAGCCTTTTCTCTCAATTTTAGAATATGTAGTCATCACGTAATCCATCTTAATTCATTTAACCAATAAGCTTCTTCTGACACGTTAGATTTTCGTTTCCGTACATGATGGATGCAGGCATCCATCCAAAGATGAGTCCGAAATACTTGGTTTCTTGTAACTAATACTAACCCATTATACCTTTATGAAATACTCGGGTACTCGAATTCACGAAATATTTACATATCAACAACTTATAGTGGAACTTCCTTAATTATATACGTTATAAAATGGAATAATTCAGTTATTTTGATTCCTGAAATAACATATTTAAATCACAATACCTAATACATATATCTAGGTTTGAATTAACTCTTATCTCATTGTAAGTAATAAACATGAGATACCACTTCGCAGCAAATATAGTCGAAACACATTAATGAATATATGATTTAAATAATTCATGACAATCTATGATGAATCTACGATTCTCTATCTTTTTATGATTTTCTGGGATGCGCAGCGCTTTCAAATTTAAATATCTTCATCAGTGCGTTACTGAAAAAGAATTTGACCTTGCTCCAACCAAAGCGTAGCAAATATAATCAAACGTTGGATGGTATACGAATCGCAAACATTATGATGATTTTAATAAGCAGATGAAACAAGGGAAATAAATCCTATTTAGATATAGTACTTTTTGGTGCTGATCTTTGCCATGCATAGAGTAAAGGTATTTCGTACTAGGGAATATACAACTTCGAGTTGTCGAAATATTATGCTAAACACCGAGTACCTGATACTCGAAATTCCGTAGGTGTAAGCGCACCTCAACATACTAACATACTTATCTCCCTTTTCCGAAAATTCCTCTCGGTTAATCGCATACAAATTTCCTTCCAAATAAATTGTTGCAATGAAGTGTTAACGGTAGCTTGAACGAATCGGTCACACGAGAAAAATTCTCGACGAAAGCGATCCCTATAGTTTCGCGAATATTTATATTCGTGATTAAGTATGTCACTCCTTTTTTCTCATTCTCTTCGTCGGAAGGTCGTATTCCACTTTTTTTTGAGTATTTAATAGATTAACGAAATTGTGATTAAAGATAGATTGTCGCTCAATAGACTTTGATTTCAGTGACTGCAAAGCAATTTAATGACGATGATTGTGTTACACATTTTCACAACAACAACGTCATTGACTATCAAGCTGTGATATTTCAAAACAGATATTTTAATATTCAAATTTTACGCTACCAGAGTTAAAATTCCGGTTTATTTAACTTTCCAATTATTTAGGAACACAGGAAGCAAGGATCATTATCTTCAGGGAAGTTTCCTCTATATTTTATCGTGCGGCCTTTAAGAATCGATTAATAACTAACATTTTTAATCTTTACGACCTTACTTAAAGAATTCTTCCAGTTTAGAATAGAAAATTATAATTTATGCCCTTAAGTGATTATCTTCCAGAAATAACACAGCGAAGGTTGACGACATAAATCCATGAAAAACCAGATTTCGTCACGAATAATTCCCATAGTACACTCACAAATTGATTTCAAGAATTTCTGTCGAAGAAAAACTGTGAGTGAGCAATTAAGGATTGCAGGGAAAACACATCGCGGAAGTGAAGGACAAGCAAGAGGGAGCAACACGCTCAACACAATGCCAAAACAAACTAATTGAGGCAACAATTGATACAAACAAATGAAGCAAAGCAATAAAGTAAACAAATGAAAATGCTGGGGTTATATACATAGCATTATGCCTGGACGGCGTTACAACATATTCCAATCTACACAAATTTAGGCATCCGCTAAGCAGAATAAAATTTTAATATCTGAAAATTTTAAAAGTTATATGAAACATAATTACTTGATAGCTAAAAATAACTTTGCCGTGAAATTATTAAACACAATTTCTACGGAATCTTACATGAAGCTACTCTGAATTTTTTGTANCTATGATTTGTTCTTAAATTAGTACGTGACACAAAAACTGCGAATTCTAGATGTAGCATATAAAAATTACAAAACTATTTCTCGAAAATAGTTTTCTGAAAATATGTGAATGATTTCGTTTCAGAACTTTTCGACCCAAAAATTTTCCACGTGTTTATTTCTTAAGTTTGGTTTGAATTTCCGGCAGTAAAACGAATAGTGATTATGTTATTCGATCTTACTTTTATAGAAAATGCGAATGAACAAAGAATAAGAAAAACTGCTTATAAACAAAATGCGAAATCCTGTAACAGCATGCAATAATACGAACCCAACCTATTATTTATAAGCGCATATTTAAGCCCGTTATATATAATTTCATATATACTGAATTCCTCATCCTCATTTTCCTTTCCTTCCCCCCCGATATAGACATAATTATCATCGATTTATGATTTTGGTGAATTTATCAACATGGAATTAGTATGGGAAGATTCCTCTGACGATTTTCCTATAAATTATGCATTATTTCCCCTCTTACATTACGATTAAACCTGTAACAGAACAGCTGCGATTTCAGCGCTAACGACATCCATAAATCGCATGAAATCGCATAAAATTTGAATATTTATAAGCTTAATTTTATTCTTCGAACATTTTATTCCAGGAAAGTTGTGAGAAACGTCGTCATGGAAATGTTTAAGTTGAAGCATTTCCACATATCTTAATGGTTTTGAATTTGCTGTAAACCAAGGTTGTCCAACGTGCAGTCCTCGACCCAGAATTCGGCCGAATGAGATTCTAAATCGACCCTCCAACCTCTCCAAGTTTGGTGAACGAATTTAGAAATCAGAAACGTTTATCCTTTGATAAAAAGATGTGAAGCATATCTAGATCCTTATTCAATAAGTCGTTAAAATTATCCTTGCTTTGATTAAAACTTAACTTCATTTGTGAAATGAATTTCCTGTTTCTCTGTCTTCGTGGATGGTTTAAATGATATACCTAGATATATGCTTACGCACATACGATCTATAGTGAAGCAATCTGATCAAAAATAGTTATGCGAAAATTCTAAATACATGTGCGAGAGAATGGTAGTCTAAATAAAGGGAACATCATTGGCTCGTGTGTTTGATGGCATTTTTAATACGACCCGCGTGTTGTCATAGTTGACAACCATGCTGTAAACAAACAACAATCCGTCATTTGAACTCATTGTTATTTAACACTTAAATACCTATAAACAATGGTAAACGTAATATAGACGGTGCGAAACGAATGGTGTAAAATAAGACGTCAGAGAGCTATAGTAAGAGGAATGCAACGATTTTTAATATTTAGAGGATCATCGGATCTCAAGATGCTGATGTAACCTAATACTCCAACACGATCGGAAAATAGTCCAAGAAATTCCTCTCAATGAACAAATCATGGGTCTGAATGATGACGCTACAAATGAATGAGCTTCCTACATATTATTATAAATGTGAGAATTAGAGCAGACGTTCGGATTTACTCTATCACCACCGTACACATTACAAATTTGCCGGTGTCTCCTCTTTGAGATTTAATTTCGACCTTGTAAACGTAATTCTCACTCATATTTTCCCACATTCCTGTCCACCCGCTCCCTCGGATGATAACCTTGGTTTAGTGGAAGAACTTGTTTGCTGAGATGAAATCGGCCCCTCTCTTTCCCTCTATATTGCTCTTCCTGGTGTCGATTTTCATTATTTAAGTGGAAGGGATAATTTTCCTTCGCTCTGATCTATCGATTTTCGATTTCGTCTCTGATAGTAGCGAAAAGATCATCATCCGTTGACAATAAAATTAAAATGTACAAATATCCCATTTAAAATTGCCACCGTTACCGTTGCCGCTTGGTCCAGTGACCAAATTGCTGTGTATTATTAAATAAATTAATAAAAAACAAACAAATAAGTACAAATAAATAAACAAACAAATAAATATAAACAAATAAACAAACAAATAAGTATAAATAAATAAACATAAATAAGTATATAAACAAATAAACAAACAAACTAGAATATAAATAAATAAATAAAGATTCTAAACGAAAGCTGCTTCTGACCCATTGAAAGTAATAAAGTAAAGGGATTTTTTTTAAGTCTATCAATATTAGATGGGAGTGCAAATAATTTAAGGTTAAAATTAAAAAAAACTAAGTACTACGCATTGAGACTTTCTAAGCCTTACATCGTTTCAAATCTACATTTCAAGCATTATATTTTATGGGTTGTCATAAACACTAGCTCTTCAGCGTTAATTTTCTACTATGAGAATTTGAGAAATCTGTAAGTTTGCGCTAAAAATGTCTATCTTCTTGGCAGTTCGTTGACAATTACACACCGAAATGTAACCAATTCAAGTTCAGTTTTGCACAGTTCCTGTCGCTTTAATGCATTCTTCTTTTAGGATCACCCTGAGTGCATTTGGAAATTCCTCGATAGGGATGTGGGACATAGATATTCCAATTTACCGATTTTCTAAAATACACAATTCCGCCAAGCATCTTCTACACTTTAATGAGTCTATCTAAAAAATCTGAAAACCTAAAGAATGAAAAGATGCAACGTTTACCCGTACCCTACGCGTAAGGGTAAAAGTTGCATCTTTTCATTCTTTAGGTTATGGAAACCTACCACAAAGTCATGCCGGAAAGAACTGATGGTAGTCTAGAATCCTATTACACATTCTAATAAGAGAGAGCTCGACTGAGCTCCTGATAGAGATTATTACGTGTAAATATTCATAAAAAATTAAACTTAAAACCAATTTGTGATGGACGTATTTCAACATTTCAACATTCAACAAGGTTACTGGAGAATGAAATAGAGACGTGTTAAGAAGAAAAGATTAAAGAACAGGAAAAAGAGGTTGGAAGATGGCGAGGGAGTTTGGATGTAAATTGGAATGACAGATTTCTCAGAAAATGAAACATAGCCGAGGAATAACATTGGCGTGAATGGTCAAAGGCACTTGACGGGAGATTGCATTAGAAAAGGAAACCTCTCAATTATTACTCGCACGTGAGCACGAACACGCGAAAGTAATGGCTTGGGAACAAGGAATGCAACAATCCTATTGTCGAACTGGAGACGGAAATTTTCTTCCTAGAGCTGATGAGCTAATGGTTACGAAATTTCTGATCTGCATCCACGATACTAATACTATGACTCCTAATTAGTAACTTATCTGTAATTAGTCAAAGGACAAATATAGCACAGCAAAGATTAACTCTATATATGGAGTAAATGTTTGTATAAAAATAAACTGGTTGCTTTGAAGTTTCTAGGCACAGTCGTAGTAATTGCTAAGCGTCAAAATCTTTTTGTGAGAATAGTTTATTCATCCGGAATCGGCCTGTATTTGTCTGTCTACATTATATATATATCTGTTATAATTAAAGTAATCCTTTCGAATTGTTTTGAGCAATGGTAATACAGCTCTTATAGAATCTCATATAATGGTCATTATTTGTAATATCGGACAAATATCGGGATCGAGAGAGAGTAGGCAACTCCATCTAAAATCCTTATACCATCGACAGTCAGCCCCTACTCTCCATCAACTTCTAACCTTGTCCATATGTATCAAATCTTCTACAATCGTCAATCTATCTCCAATGTCTTCTTTTGAGGCATGTAAAATTCTCTAAATCCGCCCCTCCAGCAGATACTTCTCAAGTCTTTCCAGATGTAATAGTATTCTAAGTGATTTTATGAATTTAAGAGTGTCTCCACCCCAAATACTAAGTTGTTGAAAAATTTCATCAATATAATATTCCCAGTTTATTTACTCAAATTCTCGTTAATTTCCTAGTCTGCGATCATTCATAAGCGATCTAAGTTTTTTTTTTTTAATTAACTACAATTATTGCTACGATTGGTCCTGATATGTTTTCTACACATGCGAGCGATAATCCTACTTTCGAGGAGAGCTAAGTTAAAAAAATATATCATTTTCTAGTTGGATCCTTTCTCACATACAGTTAATAAATGTATTTCAGTTGAATATCAAGGTTCCTTGGAATGTAAGATAGCGGTCAGACTAAGGATGACTCAGTCGCATTTGGAGTGGAACAGAGAGATGGTGTGTCCATAGCACTTAATCTGTAACCCTGCAATTCACATTCTGATAGAAATAATGGAAACAAGACTCTTGAGAAACTGTTTATGCCAATTTCAGCCAAATTGTGGAAGGGAATAAAAGATACAAGACAAACTGTTTAAAAACATGGAAGCTAAAGCTAAAAATAGGTTTAAAAATACACCAATGTAAAATGTAATATATACGAAAGCATTTGCATCTGATCATTTGCAGTATCGGACCTAACTTACACATAATAACGCTAGTAATGCAAAGAATATGTATTCATAAACTAGAAGATGAAACAATCTGCTGCAGTTTACTGTCAATGAAATTATTCATTTTTCATACATTCTTTTAGTCAATATTTAATTGTCTTTTTTTAA
This sequence comes from Ladona fulva, assembly GCA_000376725.2. Lineage (NCBI taxonomy): Eukaryota > Metazoa > Arthropoda > Insecta > Odonata > Libellulidae > Ladona > Ladona fulva. The sequence goes on along the minus strand of KZ308468.1, from coordinate 115,863 downwards.
TGTCACATTCTCATTACTTAGTCGTTCGAAATTATTCAGAATGACGTAATGTCCACGGCAATTACAATGCAATGGATCATTATAGATCAAGGGTGTCCAGATACGGGAGATTTTATGGTCGCAGAAAAATCTCGTGTGGTTTTTCAAGAAAGAAGGGACGTTTAAGCGACATTCTGCTCCAAAGTTATAATTATAAAAATTTTTCTGTGAAGAAATTTTATCGTGGTACATTTAAGTATAATTATTTTTAAAACTTAACGGAATATTTAATACACGAATTGGAAATTATACACGAATGTATGTAAGTTCGCCTAAAACAGGATAAAGATACGATATACCCAATAACAAGCTTGGCACACTCTTGTCTCCAACGCGCAGGAACTTTCATATTTCTATATGTCTTCGGTTCGACCTCAGACAAGTCAAGTATTTTCGCAAGAATAAACTTTCAGTTCACTTTCATCGCTTGCAGGCCTAATTTATTTTGCAAAATTAAATTAGAGGGAATCATCTTACGAAGTCGAGAGAAATACTATTAAAATAAGAAAAT
>KZ308468.1:84979-114547 GCA_000376725.2 Ladona fulva | reverse complement strand
AGATATTGTGGCCTGATCAAAACACGGCCTGCTAGGGTTCCTCCTGTGGTCCGAACTGGGAAATAATAATCATTTTGAAAATTATACTTATTTAGTTGTTGAGTATAATAGGCCAAGAGATATAAATGGACATGCACCTTGAAAAGATATTTTTTTTTAAATATCCACCTCTATGTTAATTTTCTTGCAACGAAAAGTTAATTACAGAAAATATTATGAGGTATCACTTTTTTTAAATAAATCTTTTCTGTTAATTGTAGAAATAACCGTCACAACTATTTTCCATTTGTTATTATGATTTATTATTTTTCATTATTGCTATTTGTTATTTTTTGTCATCTCTATGTTATTTATTTTCCTTTTATTATACATGCCTGGTAGAAAGCTTTCTTTAAGTGCCATACTTAAGTTCGATATTAACTTGAATAATATTTAACATTAACATTATATAGAAGACCGTGTTATAATGGTGCTAGCCTTGTTTGAAGGTTTAAGGCGAGGTATGTTAATGTCGGAATTGCGCTCCTGAAATTCCAATGAAATGAACAAATTCCAGTACAAATGAAGGTTTTCCTTCATTATTAGCAATCAACTTGAGGGTTGTAATCTGCAACGTATGAAAAGGGGAGAAAATATACTACACATTTTGGAGGAGGGACTTACGGAAGATTTCTATTAAGTAGATGTTGGTTTATCCTCGGACTATGTCAACAAGTCGTGTTTCTCCCTCTTAAGGCACTGCCCTATTACAGTCAAGCGGAACATTCTACACGTTTCCTTAAAGGGTTCCAGAGCTTCTTAGAGAGTAGAATTCAAGCGTGGTAAATAAAACGTCCATATGACTGCGATGACGGCGCGTCTCATTTACGAAAGATGAACAGGTATACCTAGAATGACGAAACTTCCTAGTTCAATCTGCGCAATAATAATTTTAGGGACCAGGAGTTGATTTCGAATATTTATACATGTATGTTTTCTCACGCCAAGAAGCGATAAGAAAAGAGAGCGGTTCTCAAAATATAAAAGCAGTTCTTTACTGGGCATCGGAAGATGTGATTAGACCAAAAAAAATGAAAGATGGACCAAATGAAAGATGGACATCGTCATTCACTCTGGGGTAATTTGGTAATTACAAGCTCGGACAAGAAAAAACTAGGAACCTATTGGAAGGCCTGTATCCTAAGTCGTGTTAAAAACGGCTGACAATTATCTGGGCAAGCCCAAAGTTTTTTAGCAATGCCACGGATGAAATGTAGAGTTACGAAGCTATTATCTAGATACACTTAATGGCAAAACCGATCCTGATGATGCTTAATTCATGTATTCAGGGGCGTGTCTATGGCTGAGACAGCGAGATAACTGTTCAGGCGTAATTTGAAGACGCAAAATTATTATTATACTATATATTATATGTAGTATTAAATATTCTATTTCAAAATTTTCATGCTTTGTTTAAGGAACATCACAGATTTTATTATTAACTTTTCGAGTAATTCGGGCATAACCAAGTGGGCATCGCGTTCGACTTTGGTGAAAGCGATCCCGGGTTCGGTTCCTGGTGGGGGACTATATGCGAAATGACCTCAGCTGTCGAAGCTGTTTTTACAATAATAATACTACTCGAGTAGTTACAATAATAGCAGGAACAAACATAAGAGAATAAAACGAAAGAATCCGAATTAATCTTGTCACGTCCCTGTATCTAACCCAAGTGTTATTCGAGGAGCTGCTGCGACCCTTTACAACAGCTTTATCTTGTAAATCGTACTGTAGTTGTTTTAGGAGGTAATTTTGAGTTGCGGGTCAATCATTTTGAATTTTGATATCTAATTCGTCATCAGAAAAATATCTCAACGCAGTAACCAAATTTTCAGAGGTTTCTAAAAATCATTTTTTCACCAACCACTTTTAGATCAAATCCCCAATTGAGAATCACAGTGCTCGCTTTTTAAATTTACTTCCTAGTTGAAATCCAAATTTCATAAACTCATCCATTCTATCAAACTTCGGCGATTGGGTGTCCACCAAAAGTCACGATTGTATTTTAAAAACCATAGCCGTGAAAGCAAAATTATTACATGCATTTCGTAATCCCACGCAATTAAAGGGCATAGCTATTTACAAAAATGTAATCAATTGTAGTCGATAGTAGCAATTTTACTGCAAAATAATTTTTCAGCCAGAATGGTGACGGGGTGGAGGGCAAGATTTTCAGGGAGAGGATATTTCAAATTTTAATCGACTATCCCCCCTTCCCCCACTATCGGGAACTGCCTTATGTAAGAAGGCAGGAGAATACAAGTGATCCGATTTCAATTCAGCAATCGCTTCCCTGAAGAAGCCGTGTCCGTGCAGGGGCTCTCTTGGGTTTTCCCTCGTGACGAATCCGAAAGAGAAAGGGAAACAGTTGCTGAATGAGAGAGGCATTTCAGAAATCTCTAAATTGTGCTAACTTGCTTTCCACGTAAGACACCTCACAAGTTAGGATGAATGTTGCCGAAAGTGCCGTCCTTCAAAAGACGACAAATGTTGGGCCAGGGATACCTTAGAAAAAAATCAGGTAAACATCACGAATTTGCGTATCTCCGCTTCGTCTCATTTTCGGAAACAAAAGACTATTCTAAGAATTAGCATTCTTTAAATTGGTTTTCGCAAATATTGGTGGCGAAAAGACGGAATTCCAGAGTGGAATCTTTGGAAGATGTTTGCCGTTGCAATGATCATTCTTCCTTCGCAGTGACTTGAACGCGTTCATTGGGATTTCCATTTCGCCAAGTCTTTACGTTAAAAAAGAAAATGAACGCCGAGAATTTCTTGGCCATGAAAATTAGAGGTGCATAAATGAAAGCGAGGAATCAAGAATAACTCATGTCTCTTAAACAGGAAAGTATAATCGGCACGAAAAAGGGAAATAGCAGAGGAAAATTATGATCAGGGCGTCGTTGAATTGCAAAATTTCTCTCCCGCTACTTGTTCTCTCATTTATTTTACCTTTAAATGTTCGATCTTTCGTGAATGAAGAGAGAGGACTTGGATAGAAAAGGTTAAAGCTGGAATACTGAACATCCAAAGGAAAATTCCCAAGGAGAAACGGACATGAAAAAAGTCTGACGGAACCAGGACTCGAACCCGGGTCACCCAATTGCCGGTCGGTTGCTCTATCCATTGAGCTATTCCACCAGAGCATTTCATCGTGCTGTTTGGGAGACTGTAGGTATTGGGCGCGTGAGTTCGTCCGACTCAGCGGCATCGTTCACAGCCATGGCCTCTCAGAGGCACCTACCATACAAAGTGGTGTAAGGAGAACCCCCCTTAAAGGATAACAAACAAGGAAAGGATTTTAGGTACTTGGAACGATAAGGCGTGCACCTAGGAAAATTCCCAATGAGAAACTGACATAAAAAAAGTCTGACGGAACCGGGACTCGAACCCGGACCACGAATATACTTCACATTAGGATGGTCCTTATTTCTCAAAGTCGGAAATTCTTTCGGGATGTCCTCTAAATTTGTTTCATATTGTCAGGAAATAAATTGTGTAAAATATTATTGCAATTGGATTATGGAAAGACGTGCCGCGTCGCACTTAAAGTTAAAAATTCCAACTTTTTTGGCCGTTTATCGGTTATAAATTATGATTACGAAACGTTTATACCCTTTAATTCTTTTGATACTTTTACCAATACATTAATAAAAAAATATTGAAATATTGATAAAATCTACCCAGTAGTTTCCGAGATTCGGCCCGGATAGTGAGCGCGCGCCGTGCACATTGCGACTTGTCCCAAAAGAAATTCATAAAAAAATGTTTCTCCTATCGATAAGGACCACCCTACTTCACATTAGTGGGTAGTTCGGAGTTAAGAGAAGCCAGGATAGTGGACAGAAATGCACTTACACAAAATATATAGGTATATATTTTGTGACTGACGGTTGGGTTAGTTGTCGTTGAAAAAAAAATCAACTATCAGAAATACTTAATACAGTACTTAATACGTACAGGTTTTTCCAACCATTGCCAATTTTATCTATTGACTTTGTTTTTCAGTTTGATTTCATCACACAGACTAGTCCTTGTACCACGTCGACCTGTATTATATTACTCACGATGTTGATGGTTTTTGGAGTTTTTTCAACTACAATATTATAGCAAGTTGGATGTCCTTGAGGTTAGCGGAAATGCTGATTTTTAACTGCAAAGTAAGATTCCGATGGACGATGCCTGTGCAGGGAATTGAAACTTTGTTCAGTATTCATTGCCTTCAGTCTGTTATTATCTAGCGAAACTCCAATACTATGAATATAAATGGCCATTACTCCAGAAAGGAAATGAGATGTCTCGGCTGTTAGTATTTTACTTATGTAACACTGCAATGAAAAACACTTCGATTGGAGAGTGTTCGGATCACGCAGGGTAGCGTGATCGAAGCATCGCCGTTCTTGGTTCACATTAACGACCTTAGTTATGACATTGAAAGTAAAGGTAGGATTTGTGCGGGCAAAACGGTCATAGGGAGAGAAAATAGAGAGCAGAGAGGATAATGTTAAACAAAGAATTCTGGAATTATGGCTTACAATCACAGCTTACAATATGAAAATTTCTAATGATAAAGTTTTTCGATAGAATGTCACTGGCAGACAACTCCTTTGACAACCGTCGAGGAAGAAACAAAAAGCAATTGAAACTGTAAGTTATCTCAGAGTTTTCTTCTTGAGTAACTCAGCAAGGAGTATTCACATTAGAAACATACATATATGGACGGATGCTTAAGTAAGTAAATTCTTCGTCAAACAGATCTTGGACAGGGTAGCAAAGATGAGGAACATCAGCATTCTTGCTTTTGGTTAAGTAGACCCTTCATAGAGGTTGTGAGGAGTATATCGAGCGCTGTAGACAAGAATTATGTTCGTGAATTAGAAAAGATGAAGCAAAATGGGGTACCTTTTTATAGGAATCGCTAGGATAAATTTGTAAGCGCTACGATGACGCTTCTGGGTTCAGGGTGGGAATCGTTGGAAGAGAAGTCATCAAATTGCTTGAATTATTTCAATAAAATCAGACATAATACTTTATCGTGACATTAAATATATTAGAAATTATGCATCAATCCTGATACCTAAGCCGACGAAATTCCGGGAAAAAAACTTCAGGTAAATCATTGCTAGGACTAGTTAAATCAACATTTATTAACTTCGCGAACAATTCGAGACTGTAACTGACATAGAAAACAAACTGAACGTAGCATGCAGACCCCGTGAAGTACCAAAAAGCAACTAACAAAGTAAATTTGTAAACATAGCTGGATAATTTCGGTTAAATGCTGCCAAGGAGAAAAGACGAATACAAGTATGAAATAGTATCACGAACTCGATCTTACGGTCTCGAAATGAGTGTGCAATGCAAACAATATGCGCCTATGTAAATGAGCCTGTCCCAATCAGTTCTCGATCATCCCACGCACGTACCGCACCAATGTCAAAGAAGCCCACTTCGAGAGATTTCGTGAAAGAACTTTCTCATTCGTCAAACATCATTTCACTTCATGATTATGCAAAATTAAGTCATCCGGCGCAACGCAAGACTAAACTAAGGAAAATAAACAAGTGGAACAAGTATGATGTCTTTCTAACCAGAGCGAAAAGTTATCACATGGTTATAAGTGAAGAAAAGACACCCATAATTAGCCGGATGCTCAGCATGCTTTCGTTACGGGCATCCACTGCGTGCTTTAAAATCTCCAGAAAGCATTCAATGCATTAACCCTCTATGTCAACATAGAGCTTCAAGGCGTTAGGACAAGATTTACTTCTCCGTAAGCCTAGGGTGTCCCCTTTTCATACTTTTAATGTGTGTACTGATGAAGGTGTGTTGAAAAAACGAACAGAAAGATAGAAAACAAAGGAAGCATGTAGCGTATAACGGATTTAAAATGCACAGATATATATTTGAACTCATATCTCTTCGTGATTAATCTTTAAATTGTCCCTGACACTCAAAATGCCCATCATCGTTCGATATGCAAGCCAGGCAAGATATGAATGATACGCTATGGTAATATCAAAGTGGAAAACGGAACTGATGCTAAATATATACTACTAAAAAATAAAACGAGCCAACCATTTTAATCATATGGGTTAACGTGATTGATATGATCATGTTCAATATGACAATGTGTCTTTCCACAAATGCCAGACGGTGTGATGGCCATTTAATCAGACCTTCAAAGAATATAGAACGAGGACAGAAGCCGAGCTTAAATTTCATGAATTTCTGGCAAAAACTGACCCACTCTTTAATTAATTAATTAATATGAGAAATGTGAACGATAAGTAATGGGGATGAGAAAGAATTGAGGCATCAGATATTTATTTTCCAAGAAACATGAAAGGGTTACAAGTTGTGGGAAAATTTAGAAAGGAAGGCATGGGCTGTATTAATATTTGAAAACAAGGTCCAAAAAGTCGTAGTTTGCAAGCGAACCAACCGTTACAAAATTCCAATCAGCGTGGGACAGCTCTCTTCATTCTCTGAAGATGGTAACGTTGTTGCCGAAATGCGTATTGGGAATAATAACTTAGCAAAGCAAGCCTAACTCCCGCTAGTTGGAATTTCATAGCGGTTGTTTTGCTTGCAAACTACTGCTTTTTGCAGCTTGTATTCAAAACTCCAATGGGGGCGTAGCGAGAAATCTAAACCTTTATAACATAAGCAGTAAAACAAGAGAGAATAGATCGAATTCGTGAATCACATTCCGCAAACCGGTTACCTGGTTACCCAAACAAGTTTTGTGGTATAAACAGATTGGAGAAAAGAATGAGATGAGATATCATGAAAATGTTAGAAGTAGGGATGAGTAAATAATCTAATCCGGAAAGAAGAAATACTATCTATCCATACAGCAGTTTTACAGCATTAACAATAAGACATATTCTTGATTTCTCCATTGCATAAGGAAATGTTTGAAAGTATATTGGGTTTGATTTTTACGTCTCTTAGACACGCAGCGAAAATTCAACTTCGGGCTAAATTGCGACCGAAATTGTATTTTACGAGAATAATTCATAAAAAACACCGACAATTTCGTCGGTGTCGGTGTCGACAACAAATTCGAATTATGGAAAAATCAATTTCGTGGCTTGATTCGTCACAATCCGAATATATTCAACGCCAGAAAGAAGAAAAAATGCAGGTAAACTATAAAATTTAGGAAGTGAACAGAGAAGAGACAAGAGGAAAAGGACCAAAAGAGACCAAAAGGAATCCATAAAATTAAAATCCACTTCTTAAAACGAAACTTGGAGGATCTGGGAAACATACGAAACCGTTGTAAAGAGCATTCTACTACAGAAATTAAAGTAAAGTATTTCTTAAAAAGGAGTTATGAACGGCACCTTCCTTTCACACAAGTTGATAAAAGTTTCGTTGAAATCTCCTTTCACGTACAGCAAAAATATACTACGTGAACTAAAACGAAAACCGCGCAGAAACGATGCATTTCTTTTGCTCTACCAAATGCTCGTTGAAATCTCTTCAACCTTACGCAATAGCCAACAAGCATCCAGTCTCTAAAATGTCACCTTTCCCTAACACTTCGGTCGGTCACTCACTCGTTAAAATCTCTCGATGGCACACGGAATTAGGTTGGCGCGCAAATGGACCAACTGCTCACCTCAAAGGGCTTCTTCTCCGCGTTGGGGCACATGCCTTCCTTTGGATTTCCTTGAGGAGTCGAGAGCACCACGGCAGACGCTGCTGCGGCCGCCACAGCTGAAGGAACTCTGCTCCTACAGTTGAAGAGAGTTGGCGTTCTGCTGTCCCCTCTCCCCTCTCCTTCCCCCTCTTCCGCCCTGCTACGGACCACGAGAGAAGCTTCCTCGTCTATCTTAGGAACTGCACCCACAAGGTCATGAGTTCGACGCCCTCTTTCCTAACGATCATAAGGTGTTACGACGGGATGCCTTAGAACAGCTTGTATTCCATTCTTCGTCGATGGAGCCGATTTCCCAATCATCTGCAGAACTGACCTCCATTGTGTTTCCGGAAGCAAGAAGCGAATGCCGGTGTGAACGAAGACACGTGCGTCGACTCCTGGTGCTTTATGTCCGAGGAAAGGGGCCACTTGCTCTTACGCTTTCAATAACTTGTATGAATTAATAAATTTCGGACATGGTCTTCTCTTTTGGGGCGAACATTCTAATTTCCTCTTCTGTTCATTAGCAGATCTTATGCGGAATCCAGGATGTAAAACTTATCTAGGAATTTTTTCTGAATGCTGTGCATTTTCCGGGATAGTCTCGAGTCCAAGCGAATTGATATTCCCTTTAGTCCTAATGATGCATATGTTTCATTATAGAAATAAAATATACTCGAGGAAATAAAATATTTGAGGATAATAGCGAAATTTCGTAATTCAAGAGATGCATTAAACCCTCTTATCATACGCTGATATCCAGAGGTTGCGCTTAGGCATGTAACAGAGGTTGAAAGTTTTAGCATTTAAAATGACTACCAGATTTCATTTATTTAGTCCCAAAAATTTGAAACTAAAACGCAAACATGATGTCTCTTTGAATGGGCTTGCAGTGAATCCAATGACGCTTAACTCCAGTTCATCTACTGGAATTAAAGTTCAAATGATCTCGCTTGTGAATTTCTCATATTGAACTGTGAATATTAATCCTGCGAAATTCCCAGGTTCATGGAAGTACCGGAATCCTGGGATTGAGGAAACCCTGGGAAACGTAAATAATTTCTATTCAAATGACTCCTCCATTCTTCCCTACGTGTCTTTTCCTTCAGACATTTTCATAGATCTTTCCATATATTCCCTGTAATACTTTTAACTTTGTTAACATGTCCTTTTTTATTCACAATTTCTTCATCTGCATCATTCAACCAATTTCTCCGTAGTTTTTTCTCTTTCTCTTAAACATTCGCATCATGTACTACCTCTGCCGTTCTACTTCTCATCACTGGTTTAATAGTTATGTTTCTTTTACTCAGGGAAACGTAAGAATTATACCGATGCCCAAATCCTCTATCGATCTGCGAAGTATTCGTGCCCCGTAAATTATCTACCTCACATTTTTTGAATAGAGAGTTATTATAATCCACGGAGGATACCGAGACGTTGTCTAATTGCGTTGGAAATTAGAAAAAAAAGTAGACTACTTACTTCTTCTATGAAATATTTTTAAGCCAAACTCAAACTTAGAGTTGATATTTTTCATCCTTTCTAAACATAACCACCCGTTGCTACATGTTTATTTATGTTCACCGATTCTAATTAACGATTTACTTATTCTCATGACTGATACTTTGTAACCTTTCCCATGTCCCTTTCTGCTTCCCCCACTATCTCCCGATTAGTTAATTGGGTAATTTAAAACAATTTATTCATTGTTATTTTGCCTTTGTATTTAGTGATGGGTGTTAATAGCCGAAACTAGTTTTAGAGTTAAAAAATTTTGCGGAAGAAGTAAATAGTTAACCAGTTTTTCCAATTAGAGAGTCATTTGTTTAATACTTTGTCGAATATACATTTTTGATATTTAATGGAAGTTTCTGTCATGGATTTATTCACCTACATTTCAGCTATCAAACATTAGATTAGTACAAACTTTTATGCCACCTTGCGCGCAAGGTTTAGTCTATGTAAAACAAGTGCAGCACAGAGCTAGTGAGGAGATTAGGTTAGATCAGAGGTTTGGGACAATTTTCCATGACAAGGTCGTATGTCAAGCCATAATATCGCTCGTGAAATCGCCACATTTGAGTGACACCTTACTTGTTTCCATTAGACCGACATAGAAATAGTGAACAGGTGAACGATCTTAATTACTGAGTGAGCTACAGCTGAACATGTTACACTTGACTCTCTATCCATTATTTTTTCACTTAATTAACAAGACTGAGAAATAAAGCTATTAAAAATCTCGAATTTCGTTTCAAGAAGTAAAGCGTAGTCCGTACTGAACGTCGCAGTAGACCGCATGTGGCCCGAAGGTGGCAGGGTACTCGCCTCTGTGTTAGACAACACTATTATAGTCGATTACAGTCTTGTCTTATTCTAGCCCGTTCTGTCGTATGCTAAAATAAAAAATGGAACGGTGCAAAGCTTTTTGTTTAAAAGAAAAGTCATTGACTTTCGATTCTTTTCATAACCTCAGGTTGGTACTGTGTCAGCGGAGAGAGGACACAGGAACCGTACTCTAAAGCAGTACCGTTAAATAGCTTCACGTACTGCCATTATAAATATAAAATAGACTCGGATGGACTGCGTATGATTCCCTTCGTGTATCTACGTGTGTGGCTCGGGAGAAAAAATAACACGCACATTGCTCTCGCATGATAGCCTTCATTTATTGATATCATTTCACACAAATCGAGCTTTCGTTCACGCCAAATAGTAATGAGATTCTTGAAACCTCTTTCGGAACTAATATTTAGTCCTCTTTCCTCAGAGGACACTGAAGAATGTCCTCACCGATACCGGATTTCCTCAAGGCAATTTTGTTTGCCATTCAACTGTCGCGTGAGTGTAAACATAACGATTGACAGAGTTATCGAAAGCAAACGCAAGACTCCGTCGGCAAGTGAAGGTGTTAAGTCTTCGAGTGGCACGTGTTACGAGAGCATCCGTTTGAGAAGAGCTATATGAAAGGAAGCAACTGTTCTATTATGAAATTTATTTCAATTAATTGCTGGTAACACGTATGCTTGCAAACTGCAGTAGATGTTTGCCATTAGGTGAAGAATCATAAACAAAGGTTTCCGAATCCTGTCTCCTTAAAATTATTCAGTTTCAGCAATAAAAGTTACGCAATACCGCGGTGAATACAGTGTAAGAAACTAGACTCGGTAAACGCCTACCAGATTTATTTTGTCTTTTATTTGTTTGTTTTGCACTATCGAAGAGAGTAAAGTTCCATATTTTCTTTACATACCTCTTCACATAACTCTTCCTCTTAGTATACTGAAATTATAACGGAACATCTAGATAATTATTTGTACATATGACATATTAATAAACTAAGAGAGCAAAAATCAGAATTCGGCGATAGCACAATTCATACCCACAGTGAGGAGCCCCTGAGTTTCAAGTACGTTTCAAATAGACACTTATTTTAAAATCATACATTCAAAAATTTTAGCTGTTCATTGACTTTCTGCAGAAGGTAGTTTGAGAAACAAAAAATGTAGTACGGGCAAGTCTGAAACTAAACTTGAGTATAATCGACAGGAGACTGAAATTTAAACTTAAATCTGCAATTTTTAAGAGTAATAACTGAAGGACTCCTGATTACGTGTAGAAACTTTGTGTACCTAAAACACTAACTTTTAACATAACTCAGTTGACAGCGCTGAGAATTGCGTAACTTAAATAGCATTAACAAACTCTCGAAAAAAACTAGATTAATAATTCTTAAATTTACTCTAATTACCCCGAATAATTGAATTGTCATGTGAACGACAGGGCGGAAAAGGTGAAATTAACTTTAACATTGGAGACAAAATATCAAAACTTATTCTCTCTTGGTGGTAAAGTTCGAATTCAGATGTTACAGGGGATGAAATTTGAACTTCTCCAGTGACATTTGGTGAAACTCCGTGTTAAAGTTATCTCTTGAGGGAAAGGAATTAGTACCAATTAGTAGTATTTTGGTACAAAGGAAGGTATAGTACTGCGCAGGTGAGTTAGGTACCCAATTATTGCAGTAGATAAAAATCTACAACCTTTGTAAATAAGGAAACGCTGTCATTATAATGCGATATTTATTTAGGATCTCATGGATTAATATGAATGGATATTTTGACCAGCATATTTATCATAACCTGATTTACATGCATGCATCTTCTCTTTTGAACGCGCTACAGTCTTTGATGGGCTTTTGTGTACTTAAAAAAACTTAACGCTTGACTGTCCTTGATCTTGTATTCTCATCCCTTCACTTTGATTACTTTCAAGTCTTGCAACACGAAGTTCATGCATGTTATTCTTGGTCTTCCCTTCTTTCCGGAAACCTTTTGGCTTTCATAAATACTTTAAACATGTAGTCGTAACCGTCGTAACCTCCCCGTTCCAAATGGTCCAGCCACTGTAACCTCGTGCACTCGTATATATCGTACCATATTACCCTCTTTTTTATCCGATCTTACTCATTATTACGTAGAATTATTCAGATAGCATTCTCTAAGGATAGTCCACGTATCTTCCGTGATCAAACCTTCTTGAAATATACATATGATTTTTGGTCAACGTCGAATTCTAATTTCAGGTAATCAGGCACTCATGCCATCATATAATTTTTATTATTTACATTTTTGGGGCTAGAGTTGTTACTTTATTGGTATAAATTTGCTCCTTAGCAAAATAGGACTATTCATGCTTGTACCTCTTTCATTAAGACACATCCAATTTCAGCCTGATTATCAATATTGTTCTCTACATATTCAAAATGTCTTAGTTCTTCAAATACTTAGCGTCCTTCTTTCTTTTAGGTTCTGCGGATTTCGTTTAGCTTTGCGTAATAAAATGAACTTATCCATTGTATTCTTTTTATCAACTCTGTCTTCTCAGGGTGTCAAAAACTTGAATTCTTCAATACGTTTTACAACTTGCTTTCTGGGTCAAGATGAAATGATTATGTCGGCCGAATACTTATAAACTTGAATGTTTTGTTGAAAAATATGCCATCCGATCCAGCTCTTTTATAATACATTAGAGTCCAAGTATGGATGAGTCGAAATATAGGTGGGCAAAGATTGAATGTCCGGCTAAAATTTTATATAGAATATATTTAATCAGAAAATACCTCTGTGAAGAGCCAAACGATCAGAGAAATCAACTTCAAGGAAACTAGATAAGACAGCAATTAGTGCTACGATGTGCTAAGTCTATCGTCATAGTAATTCATAGGATAGCGATTATGGAAAAGACAAATTCTCTGGTGAAGTATCTTGAAGAATTTGTGATCGATAATTTAAGAGACCGATTTTAGTTATCGGCATGCCCCTTGCAATGGGAAGGTAAGGATATTGATCGTAATATTATTTAAAATTTTATCAGAATTTTCGTTGATATTTACGGCATGTTTTTCTATTTAACTTTATAATTTAATTTAGTTTAGAAGTGAACGTTGTATCTTTATACGATAATTTTAGACTGAAAAGTGCACATTCCCACCTTGAAAACGTGAATATCTTTGAGACGTTTATAGTTTTCAAGTGATTGAAGAAATGCACGACTTCAAACATCACGGAGTTCTTCAGGTTTAAACTATGCATGTGAATAAGTATAAGACTGATTTGATCACTATAAATTTTGAATATAAAATGGACATTTATACCGAATTTTATATGATTTTATCAAAGTTTTAAGAGAAAAATTAAATTGGATTTTAAAACTCTTAAACCATAAATTCATTGTGTTTTTGTGTTAACTAAGGAATTGACAGCAATAATAATGGATAAATATTATAGTATTTTTCATTTGAAATTAAATGTAATTTTTCTACAGTTTAGAGATTTACGTACTAGGGTTGGGAATGTTTCCTCACTGATAAGATAGATTTTGTTCTATTGTTGTTATTATCTCTTTTGTTGGATTGAATGACATTTCTTATGAAAGCGAAGGAAATTGTTATTTGATCGTAAGAAAGTAATGAAATATTACTATCAAATGTGACGAGGCATCGTCTACATCCACCATTGCATTTTTCGGCTGATTCCGAATGCACCAAGAACAATGCTTTAGTCACAAGGAAGGAAATAAATTTCATTGTATATTTCAGCATGTTTTCAATTAATTGTTAATCGTATTTTATGGTAATATATTTTTTATTCCAAAAGTATGACATCAAAATCTCGTTTGTGCACTTATTTACAACAAGAATATGAATGATTTAAGCTGTGAGTATGTTAATTAAAATAGACAAAAAAAATGTCTTTTAGATAAAAAGTATCCCAGTATTTGATCTTAGTCTCCTTTAAATTCTTATCTCATATTCTCATAAGCATAAGTCGTATTCTCGGATATCCAAGAGGCAACAGGTCTGACTTCGGTGAAAGCGGTCCCGGTTAGATTCTCGGAAGGGCCTGTGTGCGGAATGATCTCAGTTGTCGACCCATTTTTAACAATACTACTGCTACAAGCAGAAGTCGGCCCCTCGTTCCATCAGTTATAGGAAAATACGAGCAAAGCCAAATGCAATCTTGATGTTCCTTTTTCTAACTCAAATTTAGAGGTTTTATTTATTGAGAAGTAGTCACTGACCGACCAAAATTAAACAAATTTTTAGCACTAGAACGACCGTGCTATCCTTGTATCATAATCTTTGATTAATGCAATTGAATAATTGCTCTTATCATATTATTATTATTATTAAATTATTATTTACGCTGAATCAGATGAAAACAAAATATTTTTAACGCAAGTTAATGTTATCAAATGGATTTTAATATGATAAAGCTCAGCTTTGAGATCTCAGAAGAGAGACAACTTTGTTTTTCTACAGAAAAATTTATTGGCGACTAGTTTTTTAAGGTAGTTTCTCTTCCTGGTTTTTGAATCGAGTTTAATTATTTGTTCGGGATTAATGGTATGCATTTATTATACGTAGCTAGAATTAGGGAGGGAATATGCAAACTTGTGTTTCAGTACGTTAGGTTAGATATGTTCCGCGAGGTCCATGGAAATCATATATACATACGATATTATATGAAGTGATGTTACGATAGTACATAATATCTCTCGATGATAAATAAATGTATGAAAAGAATAATTTACCACCGACAGAAAAATTTCTATCATAGATGCAGTGTATGCAAAGCAATTCTACAACACAAGAGAACTCTCCAAGGATATCGTCACAGGGTTGATTTTATGTCATACTATGTAATACACTGTAAGAATCATTTGAAGTTATGAAATCACAGAGGAAATTATGAAGGGCGGAGAGCGAGGACGACGCCTGCCTTAGCAATTAAGCATAGTGTACACGTGTGCGTTTATAAACACAGCGTATTTGAGGTGTCGCGGATTGCAAGACGGTGTACAGTCAGGGATACCGGGTTTCTCTTTTAAATGCCCTGCGCAGGAGTGCCTATGATGTTGGTGAGCCAAATGCCTCCCAGAGAACTTTCTAAAAATCTATCATAATTACGTGCAGCCGATTACTAGCGAGACATCAAAACTGACTGATTCGAGCACTTCCATAAGCACACATACTATAGAAATGACTAAAAAGTCTCTGATTGCTTTTAAACAAACAGAAAATATTTTATACCAATGATATTCCATAACGCGTCATCTACTCATTCACTTCCATGAGAAGAAATTACTGTTTACGTGTATACATAACTACATCAAGGAGGTGATTATGGGTTGTATATAAACGCAAGAGGAGTTCAAGTTATAGGATTCAATTATATAGAGTAAATGTTACGATAAATATTGGAGCTAATGGAAGGACCTTGATCCTGAATAGGGCGTTGGGGTCTTTCTTACGAGGGAACGTGACGTAGTTGAGGTTGAAAGAGGAATAGTTGAGGAAGCTTTCATGAAGAAAAGGTAGCTGAAAGTCAGGAAAAGGTAGGTAAAATCCTTAGTCTTTTTATTTTGGTACAAGAAATGTGCTCCAGGTGAGAGGATCAGATTACTGACGGAAACTTTTCGATTAATTCATCAGTTCAGAATTTTTAGGTGGAATAGAAGAAATTGTAATTCCAATAGAAAACTAACCTGAACTCCGGGAGGCATTGATAAAGCGTTACCAGAAATAAATCGCTAAAGCAGATAATTTCTTCTGGTAGTTCTTTTCGCATAACATCATGGAAACTAATTGGGTAGATTATATTGGTTGTTGATGCATTCCCTGCCATACGCGGCTCGCGGGGTATAAATCTAAATCTAAGAAAGGAGCACCGCAAAACAGCGGAATTGTGTAGAGGAAAAT
The DNA here is from genome assembly GCA_000376725.2 of Ladona fulva. Classification (NCBI taxonomy): domain Eukaryota; kingdom Metazoa; phylum Arthropoda; class Insecta; order Odonata; family Libellulidae; genus Ladona; species Ladona fulva. The sequence goes on along the minus strand of KZ308468.1, from coordinate 98,591 downwards.
GGAAATTGGAAGTAGCGTAGAGTGGAAAAAGTGACCAGGATTAAAAAAAAAACAAAAAGGCAGAATCCACTAAATCGGTCTCGAATTCGTGGTAGTTTTCCATCTTGAAGAATAATCAAAGTTAGACTTTTACCTTTACCACAGAAAGTTTATTCTACGTCCTTAGTTTCGACCTCTTGGGTAAAGGTAAAAATATGTTTTTTATTTTTCTTCAAAATAAAAAGATGTTGAAGATGATGAGTTGGAAAGAGATAACGAGGAACTTGGTGATGAACTATTTGTTTTCGAAAATACGAGCGTGATTTTAGTGCATCAAATCACTTGGGGGTGTACTTTTCGCGCTAATATAACTGAATTTAAGTCAACCCCGCGTGAGAAATATTTTGTCGAAGATTTTTCCGTAAAGGGAAAAGGGACGAGGAGGTTTCAACTCTCTATCTTTCCCCAGGATTTACTTTAAAATCTAAATTGTTCCCTCACATGTGTGGTTACCGAAAATTTTACATTTTTATGCAAATTTTCATAAATCTGAAGATACCATTTTACGCGTGGGGTTTGCCTTAAGAAGTAAAATCTGCCCTTGAGCAACGGTGTTTCTTTTGATCATTTCATGGAAAGATTGCACGCACACTGAGAAAGTAATTAAATTGAATAGGCGATAAATTTCATCCAACTTGTGCCTTTATTTTCCGAGAGAACTGTGTAAATATTCCATGGAAACAGTAGCTTTAGCAATAGACCTCTCGGTTGTGATGAACACATCTAGCACTTCCTCGGACATTTAATGCCACTATTCAGATGGATTGTGTAACCAAGCAGCAACCGAGAGGACGTTGCGCAATCATCGTGGTCGACGCAAAACACGAAATCAAGCGACGGAAGGATGTTTAGGATGCGTTTTACTTAAGAGAGGATCAGATGCACCGAGAGCGAGATTCGACCTCGCTGTTGCTCTTCTATGATTAACTTTCAAGAAGTCAACAATTTCTACACATTCTCCCTCCATACAAAAACTGAAATTTTTATCCAACTTTACTCGCTGATCTTTGTATTTTTTTTTGAAAAATTTCCCACAGTATCTTGGGTTATTATTTGGCTTACCATAGGAACCGTTTTGACCCGGACTAAACCGGTTAATGGTCCCTGGTTAATCTTTCTGCTGTGCCGGAAAAGAATATATTGTAAGACACGGAGATTTCAACGATAAAAATCATTCAAACGCAAATTTTCATACATTTTTGAATCTGCTCTCAATTACAGTGTCTTACACGCGAAAGACGTGATATTAATTCAATTAAGCTAAGGCAACTTCCCGGTTTCGCCCCGGTGTTATCCGTTTCTGAATTTGATAAGTCCCTGTTTCTTACCATCAGAATATGGTAACCATGGTTATTGTCATTCAAATTACCGCCATGCCTACATCTTCTACTGCAAAAGGTTAGGTGTACGTAGGTATTTTATTTACACAGATTGGTAACAAAAATTAAAAGAGTTTAAACAAAACCTTTTTCGATAAATTAATTGTAATTCTAGAAATTTCACTTATGGAAATCTTAGAGGTAGTTCTAACTAGGTTTCCAAATTTAGGCAGACTAAATTTTTATGTAAAGCTAGACAAATTGACAGAAAGATTAAAAATTGAGACAGTAAAGTAAATAAGGGTGAACGAAGAACTTCGTAGTTGAAAGCATAATGACGTTAACACCAACTATGTTCTACAGTCGTGATATAAATAGACGTTTCCCCAGTGCCTTCACTGCAACCGCAATGTGCGGTTTGGTACTGGATTTCCGAGTCGAAACTTTTGGGCTCAAACCCGCAGGCGATTTTTTCCTCTTGGTCCGACAGTGGATTTTCAGGTATTCCTGACCAATGTTTGGATATATTGGCCAGCTTGAAAATCAATGAAGTAAATGAAAGACAGGCACCATTAGCTTGGCGTCAGGCGATGAGTGAAGCCGTAGAGACATCAGAAAAACCCACCCAACTAAATCCTGCTTACACCACCTTACAAATTGAAGTTCCTCGGCAATGGTTGAGTACTTGAGAAAACCCGCAGGTGGTTGAGCAGATATTTCGTGGTTTTCTCCAAAGCGAGTTTTTGAGAATATTTTCTAATCCAAAAAATATTTTAAAGTCCAATTTCGGCACGTTCAGTATTTGATTTAATCGAGCTTACAATTAAGTATAAACGGTAGTGATTAGAATAAAAAGAATTAAGTTGCTCTATAACTTGGTAACTTAAAGTGATACTCTTTGACTGAGCTTCAAAAAATGAAATTTGGGAACTTTCATGCGCCGTAACGTAGATTTTTTCACAGCCGAATCTAGATATACAATTTTTTACAAGATTGCTTTAGACGAAAGAGAGCAATTTTCAGCAGTGCTTGCAGTATATGAATGTTAACACGTCATTTAAGCATTGTTTGCAGTATATGAAAAGGAAATTCCTTATTCCAAGTATCAAACAGTGAAAAGTGTGTACAAACGCGCGCACGTGGTAGTGAGACGCAACAATGAAAGAATATGAGACGTAACAATGTGAAGAACAATGAGCGACTTCCGTTATGCCCTACGTACATACTCGTGTTATAGAGAGGTAGAAGTTTTTCTTGCTTTCAAGATCAAAAAAATGTTTTAAATATCATGTTATGTTTTATACGCTGTCGTAAAATGAAACAAATCCGATTATCCGAAGCAGATCATTTGGTTACATATTGGTGAGAACTATATTAAAAATCCAGTCATCTTGTTTCGCTTATAGCCGTATTCGATAAGTAAACCGTCAGATATACTTACCTTTAATACAGTAATATTTTACAGAGATAACTACAGTGTTCAGTATTTTTGTTCCTAATTCTGAATGAGGATATCAAGGTAGACCAATTTATTTTCAAAAAACTTTGAAATTGCAAAATTTACTAAAGGAAACAATTTAGAGAGTGTAATTTAAAACATTAATAAACTGGAAGAATCTCGAATAGCACTACTCAGTAGGAACGATTTCTCAGTTTGAATAACCTATTTATGATATTGATGAAAGTAAGCGAAGGTAAGATTGTTTAGCATAATTTAAATCTAAGAAAATATCAGTTGAGCTAATAAATAAACCGAATAAATATTTTAAGCGATACTTGATGGGATTATTATAATTATAAAAACATGGTAAGTAGAAATCTTTGTATATTTCAAAACCAAGTCTGCCAGCCAGGCAGTTGACCTTCTGACTGCTTTCCTTGTTCTGATGATAACGTAACGCCGTTGAAACCGGTATATGTAAATACGCAGAGTGGAACTTTATTATGTACTGAATAGGTGCAATGTAGCATTATTGCGCATAGATTATAAAAAAGTTGAAATGAAGCTAATATCGTGGTGATAGATCACTGCGTGTTAGATGCAATCGTGACTTCGTGAAGGCCACATTACTAAATTCAAAGTCATGGCACTTCAACGAAGAATTGATATTGAAATGAATCGGCGTTCAAACGTTTAGCGAATTTGAAAAAAAGAACTGGAGCAATTCAAGGCGCATTTCTTTATCAGGACAGCGCTGAATACGAGGAAGTGAACATTCTCAGATTTCTCATGAATGTCAACATTGGAAATCGAAATCATTTGTGTCAAAGTAATAACAAGGAAATCGTTAAGTTGGAGTTGCTATTTCAGTCACACGGTTGAGTCATTCTTAGTTTGGATTTTTCATTGTCCAGGTTTCGACACTACTCTTTACTTCACTTCTTTATCACATTTGAAGTGTATTTGATGATCGAAAGCAAGAATGTGCGCAAGATTCAATATTTAACTAGCTGCCGATTTTCAAATAAATAGAATTCGAGGACTTTTTCACATGAATAAGTAACCCTATGATGGGCGCCGTTTGCAAATTACTTACAAATGTGATCTTTCTTTGTGGTGGCAATACAATTATCAGGCAAGGAACCAAGCGGCAGAAATCTTCAAAACTTGGATGAGGGCATAGAAGGAAAACTAGAGATAAAGTTGGATGGAATACTAAATAATGCGGTTGGTAGTGAGTGGATAAAGGGTTGGAGAAAGAGTAGATGATAGCCAAAGGCAATTGGTCAATTTGAGAGGATTCTCGGAAAAAATCATTGTTTAGAGCAGCGATTTCCAAACTTGGGTATTACTTTAAACTCAACGGAATCGATGTTATTTCATGATAGGAGAAATAAGGCAAAGGTAAATTTTTCTCAAAGAAACTAGATCGTGTTTTACTGATGTCTTAGCAAAATACCCCAGGAAAAATGCACAAGGATATTTACAAGAAGCGTAAACACATTTAAGAAAACTTTTCTTGTTCTTTGGTATTTTCCTTAGATATTATAAAATAAGATCTTGTTTCTATGAGAAAAGTTGACCCCTACCTCATTTATCTTTAATATAAATTGCTATGTATTTATAAAATAACAAGATTTGCTACGATGAAAAGAAGCACTATAATTTCTATAAGTAGGTATTATTAGTAGATTTTCATTTATCCATGAAATGTTCCCATGAAATAAAATACGCCCTTAATAAAATTCTTAATTATCTGAAAATAATTTATTTACCGTATGTGCGATTGATTAGAAGATATCTTAGAAAATGCGTTGATGTTTGTTCAAATGTTATTAGAGGAGACAGTTTCTTTCAGAATGTATATAAAAATATATATTGAGGAAGACGTCAGGAATTTCAACGAAAGAGCTGTGCTAGAAGCTATTGAAAACAACACGAAGAAGGCCAGACAACAACTAACAATTGGAAATAAGCAGATCTCAGCCACACAGAAAAATATGGTACAATAACTTACAATAGACAAGCAACATAAGGACAGTTGCAGAATATTTCACTAACTTATACAAGATGACAGAAATGTTGAAGAGGAGAACCAACTGCTTTAGGGAAGGGAAAACCCCCAAGGACTGGAATAATGCAAAGATTGTCCTTTTGCACAAGAAAGAAAGCAAGAAAGATTTGAAGAAACTCCGCCCCAATCAGTCTCCTTCCTGTTGTTTACGAAACATTTATAAGGGTAACATCTTAAGGCATGAAAACGACCCTGGATGGTGCCCAGCTCAGAGAACAAGCGGGATTCAGCACTATGGACCATATCCAAACATATTTGCAACGGGCCCACACGTGGAAACCGGGAGGCCATCCGGGGTGCTGAGGTTTAGGTGGCTCATACGTTCGGCGAAGTATAAGTGATCTAATATTTCACGATTTCAAACCGAAAACAACATTTGATAACAACTATGAAATAATTTAAGTGAAGGTGTTGAAAAGCAAAGATAATTTTATTGATAGCAACTTAAACTTCTACTAACGGACTTATAGATTAATTTTACAGAAACTTGTTACATTTTATCAAATTTTTCGTGATTTAAAACTGCAAACAAATTTTGATGATTAAAATAAGAATATCCGTTATATTTATTTCTTTTATAACGTCTTCCAATTTCGTGGGATCATTATTTCGAATTCAATTTAACTAAATAAAATAAAAGCTCAGCTCATGTGGCAATTTTTCACATCTTTCTATCCATGGGTTTTAAGGCGAGTATTTCTATGTTCAATAAAAATGTAAAATTTTTGTAACTAAACGAAAGTCAACATTTATCTTACGGAGCTTACTGACTTGAAATAGATTGATAGATTAACTTTCAACTACATATACCTACTTATTTAACTGTAGTACCCTTTTGATTAGAATTTACAAAAAGATTAGAGAGATATATGGGATAAAAATTAACATCAACGAATGTTGCACTAACGACAAGAGCGGGTAAATATTCAAATATGGTGGATCTTGATGATTAAAGACGGCAGTTGCACTCGGAATTAAATGCAAAAATGCCTTTAATCCTTTAACCCTTTCGAAGGGTAAAGCTCTGGCAACTGTTCAAAAATATCAGTTTACTTAAGGTAGAGATATTCATTACCTTGATTGTGGTCTTATATGAGTCAGGAGTTTGAACCATAATAAGAAAAGGAGAAAATTTTCTCGCGGGTTTTACAATAAAAAAATAAGGAGTTTTTGAGATGAATGGACAGTTCGAGGAGCGATCAGGTTATGGAAACGAATCGATAGATGATATCGTATTATGGATCAAGGAGACACATTGAAGGGCACGACAACTTGATGAGCGAGATTAAATGAGGAGAAAAAATCGCATTGGAGAGAGTACGAAAAACTCTCGGATTTGAAAAAGTCCGAAGTAACCATCAAATAAAAGAACAGGCAAAACGTAGGGAATTTGAAGAAGTTTATTCATCCTAAAAGTGTCACAATACACATCCATTAAGTAAATAAAATTTGGATTTAATGCGTTTATTACTTGCTTCCCACGCTTAATCCCTCAAATGCCGAACTTTACTAAAGACAACAAGTGACGAAAATAAGGCGGGAATGGTATTCACGTAACAATACTACGACTTCAAACGTATACACGTATCAAATTAGGACTTGGCACTCAAATGTTTCTTATTCACGTTGTTTCAACCGTTCTGTTAGGAAACTCCTATTTTAAAACCTAGTCTAAATATAAGTAACAGATCGAGTTAATGCATTAAGAACATTTTGATCCGTTATTTAAAACCCTGATTAGCATTACCTAATAGAGGTGCCAGTTTTTATTACATGCGTATCGAACTATGCCTAGAAAAGTAGTTGAAGAGTCGCTAAGGTAAAAGTTCCGTACGAAAGTATCATAAAATAACGGATATAGTTATAATTAAATGTAATAATAGTATAATTGAGAACGTTTTCAGAGACAACTGTACGTGAATGATAAAGTAATTTCACGTTTTATCCGCCCCTGAAACATTCCGTGCTAAGTTTTACAGAGCTGAATTAGGTGATACATGCTGAGTTTTATTGATCTACTTTCTGTCTTGGAAACGTGCCATATTATATCTTAACTTAGCCACTCCTTGGCGAAATATTAAAATATCAAACAGGTTTGTAATCAGAACTCATTTTAAATTTCGAGCATGCTGATGGTAATACGTAAAAGTAAAAATCATTTAAATTTTAGAAAGAATGAACTCTTTCTCAGCGAGTAATATATAGTCAGCCAGGTAAGTTCTCGGGAGCTAGAGCATTTTACTTTAAATTATTCTATTATTATTATATAATATATTATATTCTACATACCAATTTTCGTAGGTATGTAGTAGATAGTTAAATATTCCAGCATAACATGCTAAGGTAATTTTTTGTTTTTTCTCTTTAAAACGTTTACGGCGAAAATTCTGTAACCTTAAAATTCGGTAATTCTGATAAAATATAATAAATTATATAGCATTTTGTCACTTTATAAATAGATAGCTTTTCTATAAACTGGTCTCTTCAGCTAATGTTTTGACTTGACATTAATTAGATTCTTATATTTACCGTTGCATCCATGCGTTTCTCCTTGCTTACATACTGCGCGTTTCACGGCCTACTGGGAGTCGCTATGAAAGTGTGGTGGCATCCTTGTTGTCTCGAGTGTGAGAATGGGTGGTGCCATCTTTGATGGATCCTCCTTAGCACACCGTGTATCATCATAGCCCAAGAATTTGAAGGAGAGATAGTTCTGTCGTGGTAGCTTAGAGGTACGAGCACCTGCCCGGTAAGTGTGGAATCTAGGTTCGATTCACGGCTACGGCAGACTTTTTCTCTTTCATCTCTGCCTCTAAATTCAAGCATGTTAACCATGCGTTTCTCCTTGCTTATATAATTGAATCTGTAGCTGAAGGAGACAGGCGTCGGTTGAAGCCGTGCAATTCAATATATCACTATGCACATGTGATTAAACTAAATTATTTGAAGCCTCTCCTTGATAAAACGGATGCTATTTTCATTCATGCGTAAACCGAAGATGCTATGATTGGGAATAGGAGAGCCTGTAGTCTACAAGAAGGGTTCACAATTTTTATTTACTATTCTACGAATTTACGGGATGCGGAATGGGTTTAAATGGGTTAGTAGGAAACATTACTAAAACAAGCAACCAGGTCTCCAAAATGTCTACAGTGTTTCCTTACAATGCCCCAACCCCCATAAAAAATTTGTCTTCAGAAAACTCTACCCATGAATATCTACCATAATTGAGGTTGTGCAAAAATAGGAAGTTGTTCATATTGAGAAGAAAGTGAATGCTCACTAGAAGAGTGCAAAGATGGCGGCGGCGAGCCCAAGGTCCACGAGTCCAACTTTTCAGTCCCTTGAGCACTTTCCTCCACAGATAGACGCTCAACGCTTTGGTCCAGATGCTGGATATCTCTGCCGAAAGAGGTATTTACTTGCTTCATTTCAATTCGAATTATTCATATCAATTCGAAATTGCGATTATTTAGATAAGAATATGCGAACATTTTGTGAAATTTTGATCTTGTAAACAACCCGTCCCTCTGACGACAAAGCCGATTGTTGAATCCGATAATTATCCTATAAAATACTCGGAGAATTTAGGCTTATTTAATGATTAGAATTCATGATAAAATATATGAGGAGAAGCAAATTTAAACATTTTGAGGATACAATGACAAATCACAGGGTCAAATTTGAGACCTGTTGGAGTGTTCCTTAATCAGCTCGATTTTGCGTACTACAAGGTGGACAGTTATTTATTTATTTTTCACGAACAAGGAGGCGATAAAATGAGACATTCATCTGAGCAGAGAGAGGAATGAGAAACTTTAGGGGTACTTACAGAGATTTTTATCAAAAATTAGGTTTTCAAAGAAAATTTCGCTGTGTTCAGCGCAATGGTTACCGAGTGGATTCATGTTTGTCTTGCTACTTCTCTGTTTAAATCCTTCCTTTAAATGTTTCAAATATTCATTCAAAAGTGAACTTTTATCCGTCAGCGAGATCTCGCAAATGATGAAGAGAAGTAATGTGCTTTTCTTTGAAAAAAATAGTTNAACGGGTGCATGTGCATTCATTAATTCTAACAAGAGACTATTTAAAATATCCACTTTGGCATCTATATCTTCCGTAAACTCTATTTCATTCCACGGTAATGATCTTGCGCTCTCCAAAAGTTCCTCTTGATTAACATCTTTTATGTTACGATAGCGGATGTACTTTTGTTTCTGCTTTGGCACTCTCAAAGAGTATGAAAGGAATAATATATCATGATGAGAAATACCTGGAGCTGGTAGTTGACCGTGAACTTTTACTTTATGGGGATTGCTTGTCGCTATCATGTCAATCCAAGTGGAAGAATTTAATGTATTGTGAGTGGGTTTCAAAGGTAAAATGGTTAGATTGTGAGCTTCAAATACGCTCTTAAGGTATCTAGTGTCATGATTGTTGGTATTCAGGTTAGCGTTAAAATCTCCTGTAATGATTATATGGTCGTATTTATGTCGCGTATTAGCTAATTCTTCATCAATATCACTTAGGTGTCCGATTTTTGGCGGTCGATAAACTACTCCACAACGGCCTGAGTCCAGATAACAGCATATCTAAACCTAAATTCGTTGCCTAAGGTTTGAATAGTTCTGTTATTAAAATACTATCCCTAGGACTCCGCAAATCAAATCCCTGTGAAAACTTCTATCTCAAGATACTTTTATGCAATATGCTTTTAAGGTTCTTGAATTTTAAAATCAATATCCTAGGAGTCCATGCGAGTAGAAATCTCAAAATTGATTGCTTTCTCATCGAAACACGTATCTACATAATGACGAATCATTGAAATTTTTAATAGATCGAAGGTGTTGTATTCTTAATTTCTCAATAAGATTTCATGCTGTCCGGTACCATATACGTAGGGTGTGCATGCTGGGTAAAACTAATACTCCGCGAGGTCAGTCACTCCTTCGGCATTTTTTCCCATGCATCTTCACAAATCTTCCCTTTTGTTCAAGTCATTAATTAATTTCCAAATTGTCCGCTGTCTATCCTCTTCGTGTTTTACTTATGAGCCAATGAAAAATATATTCATTAACTTCAATTATAGGTTATATCTTTGAAATTAATGTCTAAGGGCCACATAGCGTATTACAATTTATTGCGTCAAAAACGTTCCATTCTTCAATTATTCATGTAACATAACACGATGGACTATTTCTATTAATGCTACTCATTTTCCTTGACCCATATCTTTTACTAGGAATAAAATATTCATCCTTGAGTCAAAATTGATTAAAATCCTTTTTTATAATTAGATCACTTTCAGAATTCTTTATCTTCCTCCACTTTCCACGTGACAGAAATAGGAATGAATATTTAAAGCCATCAATAAATTGACTTCCGATTACAGAAACCTATTACCGTGCCTATTTCGTTTGGTAGCACCGGCTGTCATACAGTATTTACGGGGGCTCCCACACGTATGAACAATAATATTCATCTTCACATTCCACCCAAATTAACATTTCCGTACATTTTCACGCAAAAAGCAGTACATTCATGGGAAGAAGTTGCGTAAACATAGCAATTGAAAATTGGATTGCCTGGCATTCGCCCAAGGACGGGAGGGAAAACCCTCCAAAAACCTCCCGATATAATTTCATCTGAATGCATTTTCATATTGAGTGAAATTGGGTGAATGATATATAAAGCTTTGGGAGTTAAAGGCTTGACTACATTAATGCAAAATATTCCTTCGTCATTTCCGTAGTCGGGATTGTATCGGTCATATCGGAGATATATTCCGAGCGGATATGTTAACAAATAGATATCTAGAAAGAATTGGGGTAAACATTTAAATTACCTCGTTAGATATATTTAAACAAGTATAGCAATTATTTAGTTCAACCCCCGTAATTCTGACAGGGACTGCAGATAGAAAACAACACTAATCTAGCAGACCTACATATATAGGTAAACTCTTATCTCGAAGAGTCCTAGTCTACAAGAAGGGTTCGCAATTTTTATTTACTATTCTACGAATTTACGGGATGCGGAATGGGTTTAAATGGGTTAGTAGGAAACATTACTAAAACAAGCAACCAGGTCTCCAAAATGTCTACAGTGTTTCCTTACAATGCCCCAACCCCCATAAAAAATTTGTCTTCAGAAAACTCTACCCATGAATATCTACCATAATTGAAGTTGTGCAAAAATAGGAAGTTGTTCATATTGAGAAGAAAGTGAATGCTCACTAGAAGAGTGCAAAGATGGCGGCGGCGAGCCCAAGGTCCACGAGTCCAACTTTTCAGTCCCTTGAGCACTTTCCTCCACAGATAGACGCTCAACGCTTTGGTCCAGATGCTGGATATCTCTGCCGAAAGAGGTATTTACTTGCTTCAGAGGATTGAAAAAAATAATACAATGGGATGCTACATTTATCAGGAAAGAAGATGGTAACCAAGCGAGGCAATGAATGCTGAAGGCCTGTGGCTTAAAACTTTGAAATTTTAGAACCGATTTTGTACATGAAATTAAGCATACGCTTATTTAATTTCTTCAATGAAGTATTGTTATTATTCATTAATGACTCTGCGCTTGATATGAATAAATTAACCAAGAGCAAATGATTACTGCAACTAATGATGAGTTGCATGACAATAATCGAAGGCGATATTGTTCATACAATAGTCGAAAACGGGGAAGTAAAGAACTAAGAGAGCTTTCAAGAAACACATCATCTCGGAACTGTAATTGCAGCCAAATCTTTTTATGTATAAAATAGAAAGTTTGTGTATTTGTTCACCTAAAACTTCAATACTAGAACTTTCACAATTTTCAAACTTTAAAGATAGTTAAACGCCCTACAAGAACAGATGATAGGCTACTTTTCAATTGCCTAAAAGTCCCCGGTTCCACCCTTAAAAAGTAAAAGCGTAATCATAATAAATGCGTGTGAAGTTTTCTTTTATCGTTTGTAAGGTTTATTTCTTTTGCAAAATTAAATTAGAAATAATGGTCCTAGAAAACCGAGACAAGCCCCAAAAGAAGGATAATTGCATACAGATTATAATTTGGCCATGGAATATTATTCATATCAATTCGAAATTGCGATTATTTAGATAAGAATATGCGAACATTTTGTGAAATTTTGATCTTGTAAACAACCCGTCCCTCTGACGACAAAGCCGATTGTTGAATCCGATAATTATCCTATAAAATACTCGGAGAATTTAGGCTTATTTAATGATTAGAATTCATGTTAAAATATATGAGGAGAAGCAAATTTAAACATTTTGAGGATACAATGACAAATCACAGGGTCAAATTTGAGACCTGTTGGAGTGTTCCTTAAATTCAATTTAACTAAATAAAATAAAAGCTCAGCTCATGTCGCAATTTTTCACATCTTTCTATCCATGGGTTTTAAGGCGAGTATTTCTATGTTCAATAAAAATGTAAAATTTTTGTAACTAAACGAAAGTCAACATTTATCTTACGGAGCTTACTGACTTGAAATAGATTGATAGATTAACTTTCAACTACATATACCTACTTATTTAACTGTAGTACCCTTTTGATTAGAATTTACAAAAAGATTAGAGAGATATATGGGATAAAAATTAACATCAACGAATGTTGCACTAACGACAAGAGCGGGTAAATATTCAAATATGGTGGATCTTGATGATTAAAGACGGCAGTTGCACTCGGAATTAAATGCAAAAATGCCTTTAATCCTTTAACCCTTTCGAAGGGTAAAGCTCTGGCAACTGTTCAAAAATATCAGTTTACTTAAGGTGGAGATATTCATTACCTTGATTGTGGTCTTATATGAGTCAGGAGTTTGAACCATAATAAGAAAAGGAGAAAATTTTCTCGCGGGTTTTACAATAAAAAAATAAGGAGTTTTTGAGATGAATGGACAGTTCGAGGAGCGATCAGGTTATGGAAACGAATCGATAGATGATATCGTATTATGGATCAAGGAGACACATTGAAGGGCACGACTACTTGATGAGCGAGATTAAATGAGGAGAAAAAATCGCATTGGAGAAAGTACAAAAAACTCTCGGATTTGAAAAAGTCCGAAGTAACCATCAAATAAAAGAACAGGCAAAACGTAGGGAATTTGAAGAAGTTTATTCATCCTAAAAGTGTCACAATACACATCCATTAAGTAAATAAAATCCGGATTTAATGCGTTTATTACTTGCTCCCCACGCTAAATCTCTCAAATGCCGAACTTTACTAAACACAACAAGTGACGAAAACAAGGCGGGAATTGTATTCACGTAACAATTCTACGACTTCAAACGTATACACGTATCAAATTAGGACTTGGCACTCAAATGTTTCTTATTCACGCTGTTTCAACCGTTTCTGTTAGGGAACTCCTATTTTAAAACCTAGTCTAAATATAAGTAACAGATAGAGTTAATGCGTTAAGAACATTTTGATCCGTTATTTAAAACCCTGATAAGCATTACCTAATAGAGGTGCCAGTTTTTATTACATGCGTATCGAACTATGCCTAGAAAAGTAGTTGAAGAGTCGCTAAGGTAAAAGTTCCGTACGAAAGTATCATAAAATAACGGATATAGTTATAATTAAATGTAATAATAGTATAATTGAGAACGTTTTCAGAGACAACTGTACGTGAATGATAAAGTAATTTCACGTTTTATCCGCCCCTGAAACATTCCGTGCTAAGTTTTACAGAGCTGAATTAGGTGATACATGCTGAGTTTTATTGAT
>KZ308468.1:38422-64342 GCA_000376725.2 Ladona fulva | reverse complement strand
AGGGTATCAGAAGGCCGTGGAAAGGTGTTTTAATGGTTGGTCCTCCAGGGACAGGGAAGACAATGCTAGCCAAGGCAGTGGCCACTGAATGTGGGACAACATTCTTCAATGTCTCCTCCTCCACCCTCACCTCCAAATACAGAGGAGAGTCTGAAAAACTTGTCAGATTACTCTTTGAAATGGTAAGAAACTCTCTCAAGCAGTTTTCATGTATTGAGATGACATTTTGATGCTCAGGAAGAATTTTCATTTATAAAGTACCTCAAAATTTGGTATACCTACTAAATAAAAGTAATCAAACAGTGCTTCTTTGAGGTCTTGTTCACAAAGAGAGGTGTTATAACTGATTAAAGTCCTTTTTTATGTGAACTTATGTCTTGATCTAGAATTTTGTAAAATCGGTCTTTCAGGTAAAGAATTGAAGATTAATTGAATGACAGTTCTCATTACAGAAAGAAGAATGATAGTATAAAAAAATAATACATGTTTACAGACTCTCAGACTATTTCTATTCCTTCCATGGTGATAAATTTTGTGGTAACAAGAGTGAGCCTTTATTATGCCTGTAACTACTAAAGTTCTTATATTCTTGGAAATTTTCTTTAAGAGTATTGATATTGCAACAAACGTTATACATTCAAACAGATTTTGACATTTGCTCAGATTGAATTTGAGACGGTACTTAACACAAGTCTAGCTAACCTTGTAACTAAGTCTTTGTCACTCCGCAATAAACTGTTTTAATGTTATTATTGGTGCATGTTGAGATGTTAAATCATGGAGTACTAAAAAGTCATTATCATTTGATTGAAGATTTATGAAAAAGATTTGAATATGTATAATTCTCTATTTGTTTTCTGGTCTACATTATAGACTTGCTTTGGGATTTAGTACATTTTGTGTTATTTTTCTGATTTCAAAGTTTTTTTTTTTAATGTCAACAGTTTCAAATCCTTCGAGTGAAACTTCTTCTGGATGTTTCATACTAACGTTATGCAGTGCTATAATTATTTTTCATGAATTTCTTATCCCTAAAGTTTGGTATTTCTCCTTTTTAGGCTCGCTTCTATGCTCCGAGCACCATTTTCATAGATGAGATTGATTCTCTGTGTTCAAGGAGAGGATCGGAATCTGAACATGAGGCTTCTCGTAGAGTGAAATCAGAACTTCTTGTGCAAATGGATGGTATTAGTACAAATAGGTGAGCTTAAACAGTAATTTTTCTTTAGGGTATTGATTATATAAGCACAACAATGTGTCAATATTATCTATTTGGAGGTTCAATATTTCTATAATTTTTGAGTAAAAACAATAATGATTAGATGAACATTTTGATAATACTGTATTAGTCATGATCAATTATAGTTGGCTGAAAACTTAGAGAAGTGATTCTTTCTTCAAATGATTTTTCATTGTAAAAATAGATTGAGTAATGAATATAGATAATGAATAAATTAACTTATGATAGTAAAACAGAGTTTTGTCTTAAGCGGAGGAAAACTTTCATGTGGATACCTCTCATAAAGTGAGCTTCCATTTGGGAGGAATTCCACAAAAAATACTATTGAAAAGACATTATGAAATTTTCTGATAAAGGCAAAAGAAATATTAAAAGTAATTCCATCTTTGAGAAAATTACACAGTTATAACGGTGCATGACTGAATATTTGAACTTTTTGAGGAAATAGTAATGTGAATTATCAACATCAAAGATAATTAGCCTCCTTGACTGGTTGTGGAATTCTTTTTCTAGGCTTCTTGGTGATTATTAATACTCTAAAAGTTTGTTTAATTTTAAAATAGTTAACGGAATGGAAGTGCCTTTGCTGTTATGAATCATCCAAATACTTTTTTCAATTTCAGTTGGAATTTTTGGAGTTAACTTTTTTTCTTTTCACAGTAGGAAGCATAAAAATCTAACAATAATTGTTATTCCTACCATCACATACTGTGGCTTATTTTGAACAAAAAATGGACTCTTCCTTGTCATTTAATGCCTGATTTGTTTCAGGTGTCTAATTATAATGAGAATTCAAAGATTTTCAGTCGAAAAATAACCTTTAATTTCAATAGAATCTTAAAAAATGGGATTGCACTGTATCATAAGGCAAATATTTGGATATGTATATTTTATTAACACACAAAAAACTAAGCTAAGATATTTAACTTATTTTCACTATAAACAAGACTATGATATTATTGTTTGCCTATATTTTCCCGTTGGAAATCAGTTGGCAGTTCAGCTAGTTAAGGCTAAATAATGGAAAGAAGTTCAATACAAATGATGTGCATGTGTATATTTGAATATTTGCCTTACTTTGGGAATTTCTAATGTTGATTTAGTTGTCAACTTTTCACTATTTTACAACTATAATTTTTATCTTGTTGTAAAAATTTATGAATTAAAATAATTTATGAAAGACAATATCATCATTGTTCCATGTGTATAAAAAAATCTTGTGTGCCACACTCACTCACACTCATCTCTACCATTTAAACAAATATTTTCAATACATACATCTGAAGGGCATGGGAAAAGGTAAACTGAACTTTATAAAACAAGATATATATATAAGATAAATGCTACATAATAATAAATTACTGTTGTTGTTATGAAAAAATTCAATGAAGTGTCAGTTCTATTTGCTTTGATGCTGTTTCTACTATTTCCATTCTTACTTCCTTTAGTGATGATGTGGGTAAGGTTGTGATGGTTCTTGCTGCTACCAATTTTCCTTGGGACATAGACGAAGCTCTCAGAAGAAGATTAGAGAAGAGAATCTACATTCCTCTACCAAACAGTGAGTTGAATCCTTTGCAATACATTTGACTCCTTTCTTTTCTACTACAAACTACCAATCAGAGATCATATTCGAGTAATAAATATATTTTTCATTATTCCTTCAACTTTAGTGCTTTCATCATTTATTTATCATAATTCATGGATGTATGAGTTTAGTATATGTTTGTTTCTCTTAAGAAATCTATGATTGTAAGAGAGGTCTCATCAAAATAAAATTTACCCAATAAAGATGATAATTTTTTTCTGGCTCCCTCTAGTGTTAAATTGTAATTATGTTCCAAGTCAGTTTATTTGGTCACATTACTTCAGTATTTCATACATACTTCAGATGATTTAAATATATTTATACTGCACTTCAATCAGAAACCTGAAGGTGTTTGGTTAAATTTGTATTCTTCAAGTACTGTCTATTTTTTATGATTTTAATTTATTCCCTGTAAGATTTATACGCTAATGCAACAGATTAGTAGATGATCTCATACAGCATTAAAGTATGTTCTAGAATAACTTACTTGGAAAGAATGAAGTTAATGAGGAATTATATTTCAGGGTATCAGAAGGCCGTGGAAAGGTGTTTTAATGGTTGGTCCTCCAGGGACAGGGAAGACAATGCTAGCCAAGGCAGTGGCCACTGAATGTGGGACAACATTCTTCAATGTCTCCTCCTCCACCCTCACCTCCAAATACAGAGGAGAGTCTGAAAAACTTGTCAGATTACTCTTTGAAATGGTAAGAAACTCTCTCAAGCAGTTTTCATGTATTGAGATGACATTTTGATGCTCAGGAAGAATTTTCATTTATAAAGTACCTCAAAATTTGGTATACCTACTAAATAAAAGTAATCAAACAGTGCTTCTTTGAGGTCTTGTTCACAAAGAGAGGTGTTATAACTGATTAAAGTCCTTTTTTATGTGAACTTATGTCTTGATCTAGAATTTTGTAAAATCGGTCTTTCAGGTAAAGAATTGAAGATTAATTGAATGACAGTTCNTGTTCTTGGTCAAATCTTGAGAAGAGATGGTATACACTGACTAGTGACTGTTACACTTCCTCAAGTATATCTCTTACATCCATCAAAGTTCATCCAGACGTCAATCTTACCGAAATTGCTGCCAAACTGAAAGGATACTCTGGAGCTGACATAACTAATGTTTGCAGGTATATTTGATTAGCTGAATGTAGTTTTTAGCAAAAAACTTGGGGTTAAGCATTTTTCTATCTTCTGCGAATATTTAAAGAATATAGTATCCAAGAAAAATAATTATCCTTTTCCTAAGTTTAAAGAGAGAGCAAAAGAGGACATGTATGGAAATTGATCCAAGGCATTCTAATTTCCCAACAGGTTGCTTGGAATGCTTTCAATCCCAGTAAGGTTGATTTTTTCATTAACGTCTTTTGTTGAATTTTCAGGTAAATCCTTAAATGTGCCAAGTCAATTATCCTTTTACTTACCCTAGGAAACTTTTTGTTTTCAAATCTTGTTGGGGAATGCTGAAATGTAATCAATTTGAATTAATACATTTTTAGCAGATAGGCCACTATATTAAGAATGTAGTTGTTTTAGTCACTGATTTGGTGTCTCTGACAACTTATACACTTGAGTTGTCCACAGCTTGGTAGAAAGCCGCAGAGGGAGCTCAAACATACAAGTCCTTGTCACTGAATGGTTCAATATGGGAGAACAAGATTTACAACATTACCTCAGAGCACTTCTCTAATATTACCAAAACTAAGACTTGTGACTGGTTCAGCCACTCTACAGGACTGCATCTATTTGTCAAAGCTGCTTTAAAGTTTTTAGTTGATTATTAGTCACTGTTACCAGGGTGGATCAAAATAAACTGGATTTTTTTAACATTTAATTTTATAAATAAAATATGTGAATTACATCATCTTATTTTTCATTGTTTTATGTTTTATTTGCAAACAATTTCCAGTATAAAGGCTGCTTTTATATTCTTGGGTTATCTAAATCCATCTGTGCTGGAATTCATCTACCACTCTTCCCAGTGATTAATTAATTTTCCCTCACCAATGTGTATGGGACCCTGCCGATAAGTGTTGCATTCAAGAATTAGAAAAGGTGCAGCGAAAGGCGATACGTTTTGTGAAGCATTGCTACGATAAATCAGTGAGCGTCACTCAGATGCTTCAGGACGCAAGATGGGAATCTTTGGAAGTTAGAAGATTTCAACAAAGGATCAATTTACTGGATAAATTCAGAGAAAGCACGTTCAGAGATGATGTAGCAGATATAATGTGTTCACCATGCTACATAGGCTGTTTCGATAATGCGAGTAAGGTCAGAGAAATAGATGTTAGAACCAATCTATTCAAGAACTCATTTTTTCTGCGAACGATATGCGAAAATAATCGATTAAGGAAATAGAGTAATGGTGCATGCACCCCCTGCCACACGCCAAGAGACAGCTTGTAGGGTACTCACATAGACATCCCTTGGTATAATTCCTATTCTTATGGCTATCATTCTTTCATCTATGTATATAACCTTCTGAACTAATTTCTCTTCATCATTACTATTTCTGCTCCTTTGTTATCTCTTTTAATTCCTGAATAAAGTACTGTAGCATTTCCACTTCTCAATTCTCCCTGTTCCTCCCTCCTTACTGCACTTAAACATAACACATCTACTTTATTCTTGTTCATTTCAATCTTCAAGTTTTCTAACTCTCCAGACTCTAACAACAACAAATAATGTTTAAGATGAAAAATGCTTTATGACAATTAAGTCACTTCCATGTTAAGAAACTGATTCCTAAATGAAATAGTCAGGAAGCCATCATAAGACACATTGAATTACCAATGGGACATTTTTTTTCTGCCAGTAGTTTTAGGATTCTAGCAGTTCTAGGTTTTAGTCTCAGAACCATGCAACAAATTCCCTACTTTATAAAAATTAATCCCTGGTTTATGTGGCCCAAATATATCCTTTGTAACCATAACTACCTGCAAATGTGATATAAAAATGATTGTGGATTCTTGAAAAGTCTTAAGAAGCACAATTTACTATCCTGTATTTGCAAGGGATTGTGAGGAATTCCATAAAGCTTTTGTTTTGTGCTATGTCTATGTCATTCCTCCTCCAACTGATGTAAGCATATTGCCAAGAGATACTTTTAGAGTTGAAACTGATTTCCATAGTATTGAAGGTCAGATTCCAAAAGACCCAAGTTTAGAGATGGAAATAAGGTTATTGTTAAGAAGGTTTAAACCAGTTGGTGTCCAGTAATTTCAGGAGATTATATTGGAAACTGCAAGAGAAATTAAAAATTTTTAAGATTCTTTTATTAGGATAGGGAAATGAGCTCCAAATCACTGCCTGTTTGAATCCCAATTATTATTTTTTTTGGTAAGTAGTAGGAAGATCAAAGTTAGATGTAAGGAATATTGCTACATTTTGGTCAGATCTTACAATGCCTCTGTTTACTAAAATCAAAGACTTTAATTGGGTGAAGATACTCTGTGTGCATTAAAAGATTTCCTGAACAGCACCAGGTTTGTCTTAAGTAACATCGTTAAATTGAATTTAATAAATTTTGTACTGTGAAAAAAACGAGTCCATTACTGGGCTTACTCCAATGCATATACATATCAAAGAAATGTATCATGTTCTAGAGTGTAAATCTTATCTACAATATCAATTTATTTGTTGAAGTAGTTTATTATTATCATTCAGGTTTTAATAAAGTCACAGCTTCATACTAAATCTTTCTTAATATTTGTCTGTAATAAATTCTCTCTTGCATAATGCATATATATATTAAGTAGTACCTAGATGGGAGAAAAAATATTTTCTATAAGTTTTTGGGCATTTCTGTTTTGTCAGTAAACAAATAATATTTAAAGGAATTTAAAATTTTCTAATATTTCCTCTTTAAAGGGATGCTTCAATGATGTCTATGAGGCGAAAAATTGCTGGACTGAGACCTGATCAAATAAAACAAATTTCCAAGGAAGAGCTGGACTTACCGGTGACCATGCAAGATTTTGAAGAAGCCATCTCGAAATGCAACAAAAGTGTTTCCAAAGAGGATTTGGATAAGTATCAGAAATGGATGCAGGAATTTGGTTCTACATGATAGGAATCTTTTCAGAAAGATTCAATTTATATGGGTTAAGAGGCAGGGTCATTGTTTCTCTGTAACCCCTACTCAAATTAACCTTGGTGATTTTTTTCTACTTTCAGCATTTAGACTTGAGGAGAGCTTCTCATTTATAAGTTAATTGCTTGTAATATTTATTGCTCCTTTTCATGGGGTACTTGAAGATTAAAACTGCTATAGCAGCATTGTTTTTCGTAGATTAACTCCCCCAACATTTCCAAAATTTAAGCTGAATTTTTTAATTTTCATATCCAAGTATTCCATTCCAATTAAAACATTCCTTTTTAACTTCTGCTTGTGATTAGAATTTTTTCATTTTGTAAAACTATTTAAAGATACTTTCTTGCAGTTCATCAATGAGGATTCTTTTGCTCCCTTCATTGTGGTAAATGTTTTTCATTTCAAAAGATGTATCCTGACTATTCTAATTATCAGCAATGATAGCCTCTATTGTAGGATGTCTTTTCTGTACCTAGGGAACTGTGTAGCTGGTTTAGTTCTCCATTGTGATCATAGCTTTGTCAGAAGTATAGCAATATGTAGCTAGTCTTTCAATGTTCTTGGTCAAATCTTGAGAAGAGATGGTATACACTGACTAGTGACTGTTACACTTCCTCAAGTATATCTCTTACATCCATCAAAGTTCATCACTACTGCATGTGGTTTACATACTATTGTGGTATTCAAAAGCTCATTACTTAAAAATTCAAGCATCATTCATGATGTTGTCACTTGCTAAAAGATTTTGATCTTTTTTGTCTTGGAATAATATCAGGGTAAAAAAAACACAATTCTAGAGAAATATTTTTAGGGAGGCTATTTTGAAATATTACTGTATATAAATGAATGCCTTTCAGGTTTTCTTTGTCTAGCCATTTATCTGTGGTACTAACTTTGAGTAACTATTGTTATTAAATTTTTTGAGTATGAAATTCATACTTTCATCAACAATTTTTAGGATTGCCTCAATTGGAGGAACAAATTATGCTGTGCATAAAGTATGCTAGATTATATCTCATAAACAACTACACATTTATAAAACTAAATTTTATAATAAAGTGCCTTGCCATTATCAATGTATCAAGAATGCTATACCTACTTTGATGGGACTTATTATATGCTAAAATAATTAAGCCTCATAATATTACGTTGTTGAGTATTTATTTGTTATAACTAGACTATCATAAGATATGAGTTGAAAATCTTGGTGATTTTAACAAAGTTTAATATGGAAGAATGTATTTGCTTCAGTAAATCTATGGTGACATTAGTTTCCTGTGTTACCATTAGCCTAATTACCAATTGTTATGGATACTTTTGGTTGTATTGTGTTGATGTGTAGAACTACTATCCTATAGTTATTGTTGAAACCATGCAGAATACCAATAATTTAGGGGTTACTATCATATTTATCTTGTTGTTTGTTGTTTCTAAGCTAGTGAAACCTTTCCAGTATAGTCCAGAATTTTTCAGTGATTTGAGAGCAAAGGAAGCGGTAGATGTTCATGCTTACTGCTTTATCTCATAAGATGTACATTTTATTTATTCCATTATTGACTGTATCTACTGCATTATCATTTCTTTGCCTATCAACACTTGTGCAGTAAGCACTATATTTCAAATCTTGTCAACTGTATAGTATCTGAATCTTGAAGAAAAGTGTGCTGAACACTTCTCAGAGCTATGGTTTTATAAACTTTATCTTCTTTCTCTCTTAACTTGTGTTACTTAATTAAAAGCATTAATTAAAAAGATTGCCAGTTATAATTCAAATTTATCCGGTGGAATTCAATTATCAGTATTAAAGGTTGATTATGAACAAGATATGTAAAAAAGTAATACAGTGGTACTATATGATACAAGTTAAATTCATTCTGTGACTGAGCTCGTAAGTCATAAATCATCATCATAAATCAAAATTAGCGAAATAACTGTATGCACAAAAAAAATCACAAAATTAAAACAACATGACTGAAATGTTTCTGTGGCAAGGTAAACACGTGAATTGTACCAGCAAGACTTACAAATCTGAGCAGTGGCTTGTTATGACAACTGGCTGTAATATCACCAAGGCTGGCTAGTATTTGAAATTTTGACTCTATGGGGGTTGATCTGCATGCAAGATTTACCTGTACATGAGTAGACACAGCAGTTAATTCATTGATGCATAAAGTGGTTTTATCGAGTCTTTGATCATGCAAAGTCTTATCATATACATCATTATCACTCATTACACATCGCTTGTCTTTTCATTCTCTATGATCAATGTAAAATTAAATACTATTCTCTACTTCTAACAAGGCCTGCTGTATTTAGTCTACAGATTTTTTTCTTTCCCATAATTTTTCTCTACAACCATATTTGTGTTTTTTGTCTTCATTTCTGTCCTTTATAATTTCTAAAACCTCCCCATTCTACTTTAGTACTTTTTTCCTTTATTTTTGTTTTAATACTGTAAGCATTTTTCCTTTCCTATCCTAACATTTTATACACGAGACTATAATGTTTGTATTAATGAATAGCTTTGTGCTGAATTAAACTCATTTTATTATTATTATTATTAATACTTCTTATTTCTCACCTGGTTATTGCTCTCTGATATCATGAATCTTAATATTCTCATGTCCTAAAATATTTTATGTTCACTACCTCAATCTTACCATAATCTCCCTTATTTATAAATGTACATACTTCCAAGAGTATGACATGTAAGGAAAAGCATGATTCTTAATGCTAAATTTGTCATAATTGGTGAGATCAACCTTTTAATCTTCAAACTATGTTAGTTTTTGTGCTAGATCAGTGAAATTATGATCTTATATTGTGTGTTCCTGAAAAACTCTGGACTTCACTAGTTGGTGCCTTGGTTTAATTTATCATTTGTTGTGATTAACTTATGTTATTTATGTTTAAAAAATACTAAGAAAGAGAAGACAGTACAGAAATCTATTTCAGGAGAAACATAATACATTTAACTACAACTTATTTAGGTGACTACTGGTTTCAATGATACATCATCTCGTTAGGTTTATATTTTTAATAGCTTGAAGTTAATAACTCATCCTTGAAACTGGTTGTTTTCTAAATAACTTGTAGGTAGGTAGATTGCCTCATTTATCATTGTTGATTCTCAACTTATACTTTTGTACAAAAGTTTGTTTTGCATCATAGTGTTTTTAATTGCTCAGTGTACTGAAATGGTTAAATGAAATAGCTTACTGTATTCAAAAGGCATGCTTAATTTGTACATGTAAAGTGTGCACATTCTGAGCTATGTGATGATCTTCTAATGAGGCCTTAATCATATGAATGCAAATCAGTAATGTTAGTAAACTGTTTTAAGTAACAGTCAAATTATGCCGTCCATCTATTTGTATGATGAACTAATTTAGTCATGTATTGTGTGTTGCTAAATGTATGAGTAGACCCATGAAATGATGAATTGTTTTATCATACATTCCAAGTACTTATTGATGATTGCATATCATGCAATGGATAATGATGAAAGATGTCTTGGTCTCCTTATTTTCTTCTCCTGAAAGTGATTTACAGTATGATGTCATTTGTGCATTGCAATATCTTGGAATGTCTCAAATGCTTTGATTCATAATGAGCTTTGGTCTATTTTGTACTCTTAGAGTATTAGGTGATCACAGAAAGCTGAAATATTTTCCAAGTGCTCCAATCTATTTCAAGAATAAAGTATTTGGTTTTTTTAATTTCTCTTTTCTATACCTTTTAAGGATTTCAAATACTCTGTATGATGGGCTTCTGCAAAATTAAGAATATGTAATCTCTCAAGATAATCTTGATAATTAAACACAATAAATCATCTCATCCTATTTCTTTGTCATCTTTGAACTTCAAGGAAAGATGCTCTTCGTCATACTAACCATCATATGAAGCATTATGTGCCAAATGCAACAAAAAAATTCAACATTCATGTAAGTTAGGTTTTGTGACAATGGTAGAAACATTTATGCATATTTGTTGGTCGATAGTCCAACAATGGATGAAATGCAATGTTTGTGGACAAGTGCAGAATTTAGTGTATACTCTCAATCAAATACCCATTTGCTTCAAAGCTTGAAACATACAATCCATTGTCAATACTCAATTTAAAGCCATAAGTAGAGTTTTACTTTGAAATAGGGCTAGACTCCTTTTTAAAATGTAATTTGTTCTAACTAGATGGATGAAGTTGGCATCACTGCAATCCATGACATGTCAAATTACTGCTTTAGGAATGTCTGTTGATGTTTCTATTAATATTACACCTGTTGGAGGAAGATTGTGAATGTCATGTTTTCTTTGTTTAAGTTGGTTCAGAAAGACCTATTCATAGCTAATGGTCATTATCAAGGTTGTCTCCCTTAAGCTGCATAATTAGGCCCCATTTGCTCTCTTTCTCTAGAAAATTAGAACAAGAATATTTAGGTACTTACAGTTCCTTAAGCTCTGCAGCAAATCCATGTTTTGATTCGCATGTCCTTCATATGAGTTATTTTGCATTTCATTGGCTGAAATATGGTCATTGGTTTCAGTCATCTTATTGTTTCCTACAACTTTAATGAATTTCCTGTTATAAAAATACTAATGTGCGACCGCGTAAGCAATTCCTCCTGAAATTTGACTCGAAGATCGAGTCGATGTACAGCTTACTGATCCAACTGGGTCGGAGGCATTGAATTCTCTCCTTCAGTAAGGAATTCACTATGAAAGTTTTGCTTAGCATCATAAAATAATGATTTGTATGTCCTTAGTGGTTAACTTACACTGCATAGGTAAATACATAATGTATTTATCTTGATTTTAAAGGTTGTAGAATGAGCCACAGGCTTCGAATTATTGGTTTCTGAATGAAATTCACGTTCTGGGTTTTGGTCGAAATCATTGTGTCATTATTGAATACATAAAGGAGTGCTTGAAAATCTTATCCACTTTTATTCCACTTTTGATCTTTCTTCTATACTAATAGGAAATTAGCCTGTCTCTGATACTTATCTCCAGGTGATTTCCATGTGTAAAGACTTTTTGTGATTTTTATACCAGGTATTAGTCACTACAGTAAAAACTTGCAACAAAATATGGATAGGACTGAAAATTCTCATTTTGTCATTGAAAATTTTGATATTGCAAGACTCCATTTATACTCAACATAACATCCAAAAGTACATACATTCAAATGCAGTGCAAAATTAAATGAATTGTTTCTCATGAGCTAGGTAGCAGAAACTTCCCTTCATTGAATAGTGCTTGTCCTACACTTTAGGAAAAGCTAAAGCTTCTAAGCTAACTAAAGCTTCATTGGACTATTTTATACTGCTTTTTATTAGAAGAGGTTACAAGATGTAGCTTATGACTATCCTGTAATTATTACATGACTTATGAAATGCCCAAATAAAGAAATATTTACAATGAAGTTTATGAAAGATTTTCCAATAATTAATCCTATAGTTTACGAAGAAATCAAACACCTCAAAAAATATAAAAAGGAAGTACATCAAAATGAGAACCTCATTATAAATACATTCTGACATCAATCTTCAGGGCATGTGGTAAAAAGAGTTGCTTATGCAAGTAAGGTATTATCTCTGGAAAACTAGTCTCTGAAATCTTCGGATTAAAAAAAACCAATTTCCAAGGGCAAAGTCTCTCGTCCACTGTGGAATTGTTTGAAAATTTCCCATTGCCTGTTGAAAGACATGCAGAATTTACCATTTTACTAATCTTCTAAATATTACCATAAGAAGATGAAAAAAGTTCATTACCTTCACCCATTAGCCGTATTTATTGCAAATTTAAATTAGAATGTTCGTTGGAACCTGCATCAAATATCATAAAGAAAATTTAACATGATTCATTATCTCATCCTTGAATATTGTTTTCAATTCAATTTTAATACAACATACCACCTTAACATACATTATAATACATATTAAATTACCATTCTGCTGGATTTCATGTTGATGATTGCCAAACCTATGCAGAAAAGGAAATACTGGGAAAATCATTACCAAAAGAGATATGGTAGTTTGGGGTAATTTAATTTCATACTATTATAATCATGAAAAAACATACTGGTTGAAGATATTAAGTTTCATTAATGTTTAGAATTTTTTACCAGTACTAACAAAAGCAATATTTGAAATTTCAATCGTTTAATTGTCACAATAATTGTGGTTAGACTGCAAGCCTGGGGGCAGTTTTATACCTACACGCATACAATATTTACATAATAAAAATATAAACACCCAATAGACAAATGACATACAAGTAAATAAGAAGTAAGTTGCGTTTACTGGATTTTTCAGGTTCATGGCATGCCTTCTCAGCTACCGTAGCAGTCCCGGGGTAAAACCCCGCCATACATCGCCCTGCAAGGCAATCCCCTACTATCTCCAGAAGTCCCTAAATTACTACATAGCTACACCACTAAAATGCCCTTAATACTACAATACAATGAAACACTTATTTTTGAAATATTTTACATTTTTAGGTAAGGGCTTTCAGAGTGATCCAGGTAACTTATTTCATTCAGCAATACCTCTGTTGAGAATTGAATACTTCGCCATATCCGTTCTTTGCCGTCGAGGCTTAATTTTAAATTCATGACTATCTTTCCCGAGGAATTTCAGTTTCTCGATTGAATTCTTAAAAGCTTCCCACCCTTCTTAAATGAAGAGAAGTTGGATAAACGAGAAGAATGTTACTGATTTTAAATTAAATCGTAATTGTCTGTAAAGTATTCAGCCGGTTGGGACCTCACCCCCCTCTACTATCATATACGAATAGCTAGGAGAGGGAAATGAGGCTTACTAGGCAAGTTGAGGGGTAGTGTAGCTGGCTATTGCTTACCTCACTTAGCAAGACAAGCCAATATTAGTGAAGCACAATGACTCTACGAGTAACACTTTCATAACATTGCATTAGGAGAATTCTTAATTACTGCTATTATTCAGCATGACCCATACCTCAGTAGCTTCCACATCATCACAGCCATGAAGAAGACTGACAGAAATGGATACAAAAGATACACTTTTCTTTATCCCATACCAAAAATTTAATTGTGATACACCTTGAAAGAAGACTTTTTCGTTTATTCTCTGTAATTGCTGTAATAAATACCCTGCAAGCCGCCTTTCGGCGTGTGGCAGTGGGCGAGCGAAATTAGAGATAAATAAATCCATTATAATAGTATTACCCTAGTCTTACCCGTAAGACGGGGCCTTTGCGCAAGGTAAATACTTAGTAAGGCGGCGTAGTGGCGAAGGCAGTCGCCGAAGTCCACCAAGCACTGTTTGCTCCCTCTAATCAAAATACCCTATTTCTTGGTCAAAATCTAATGCAGAGCGCGTGAGCCGTGGGCATTTCCAACTCGCGAAGCGTGGCCACGATTTTAGAGGGAGAGGTACGCAGTGGTGTGGAAACCCTCTGGTCCCTCTTTATCTTCTCAGTCGCATCGCTGGATATACTCATCTGAATTATTATGAGAAAAGAATGAATCAAGCTATCGCCATCAGTAAAAATTACAATAGAGAAAAGAATTATTCATGCCAACGTGAATAGTTAGTTGTAGAAAGGCCATAGGATCCAAGAGTCATCACCGACGAACGAAAGACGTAGTGGAGGGTAAAAAGTAATTGAAAAAAATAATTCAAAATATTTAAGAAACAGCAATTGATACGGGGCAACGTGAATGTTCACGACGAAATCCCAGAGCGATCTAATGATTGTGAGACTGAAAAAGAAGGAAAAATACTTATCCGGACTTCGATTTTAATTCAACAGCTCAATCACATTCTGAAGTAAACTCAACCATCTCACCATTATCTTATGTATGCCATCATGAAAATATGGATTAGTCGAGGATCCTCAGAAACTAAGCTTATATCGTAAGTTGCTAAAGATTCCCTTGGGAACGTATCTTTCAGGCAATTGAATTGCTCGAAGAATCTGACCACTGCTAAAACACTCCATTGCGCGATTAGACNGTTTCGAAATAAATCGGGTATTTCTCACTCTTCTCTGTAATTACTGACGCGACCGTCAGTTGCTGTTGCCATTTCAGCATCCGATGAAATTAATGCATATATTGCTTATGTAAGGGAAAGGATAAGCTGATTATCATTGCACAATGAGGTGTGCGCCTTAAAACATAGTTAGAATACCTGTCGGGAATCTTATATAGCACTATAATAACATATATAAAAGAACGGGAATACATATATACACAACAATAATAATTAAAATAAGTAAAGCATAATCTGAGGCTGTTCATAATTTTGTGTAAAAATGCAAATTGCGCAAGGATTTCATAAGGAGATAGATGTAATAATAATCATCTCTTACCTTTCAGTCACTTTTATCAAAGGAGAAACTCTTGGCTATCCGAAGGCTCAA
The DNA here is from genome assembly GCA_000376725.2 of Ladona fulva. Lineage (NCBI taxonomy): Eukaryota > Metazoa > Arthropoda > Insecta > Odonata > Libellulidae > Ladona > Ladona fulva. The sequence continues at coordinate 49,012 of KZ308468.1, read as the reverse complement.
TATGGCGTAAATTACATTTCATTGTCACAGATATTCTTGTAGTTCGTATTATATTGTTTAGCTTAATAACTATAGGAAGTCTCCGTTGCCTTAAACTGACGTTATTATATTTCGGTCTGAAGAAAGGATAGAAGCCGTATACGTTATCTTACTGAGTTTTCCTTCTGCTGAAACTTGCAGCATAAGCAAGGAGCATTCGGTTGGAAATAGTAATTCGCATTTCTAGCAATCAGCTATTGCCATAGCTGTGAATTGCCATTTCCGAACGCTTGCTCCTTCGAAAAGTGATTCGCGTCATAGAAAAGGTGAAAAGGTTCTCTTACCTTAGTGTTATCTCCAATATGGATTCTCCAAGTTAATTCCAACGTAATACTGCTCCACAGCACCAATATATTATATAGATTAACTTGAGATCATTATCAGTTGAATGTAAGGAGCACCACAACTTTGTCACCACACTTTGACGCATTCAGAAAATGTCCTGAGTGCACTGTATAAGGGAGGGCGCAGCATTCCGTGAAATATAACAAATCATAGAACACTCGTTTGGATATAAATTAATCCATTCAAATTCAATCAATTTCTCTACGCCCTATCAGATTTCAAACATAATCAGTTTCTCTCCGACTCCTTAAAAATAAAAGTTACCAACTGATGATTTTAAGTATGACCACTGAAGTTTCTTCTGATGCACACACTTCCATTGTCATCCTATGCAGTCTTATTGTACCAGTAGTGACTTAATTGGCCTCGAAACCCCACAGAACACTTTTCACGATTTCACTTTGTATGACGTTCTAAGAATTCCATTCTTAGGCTACTCAGCGACGAAAAGATGCGCTGCAGTTCCAAATTCTTTAAGCAGAAACCGTCTATGGTAAACAGAATGCTTCATATATATTCGCTTGTGAAATCCGCTTCCGATGTTCACCATAGGGCCACAAGAAAAGAAATGTGGCCAAAAATGACCTGATTTCCTTGTCCCTAGATATGGTGGTGCCTGCTTTAATGCTGTGCGTCATAACCGCATTTCTAAGGAGAAATAATAAGCTGAGGCACGGCTGGTCAAATCGCGCACTGGAATTTTTTTCAGCAACAGTTAGGTTAAACTCTCGCTCAGACGATGAATGAAAACAACGGGCAATGAGCTCATCAAATTCTTACGAGTAATCCTACAGCGAACATGCGGCAACCCAAATACTCCATTGAACTTCTGTATTATCTAGGCAAGCGGAAGAAAAACGAAAAGAAGGAAGAAGTTCAAATATAAAAGGACCGCGGGACAGGATAATTGTATCACAAAGTTATGCGAAATATTTTGATTAAACCGTTATGAATGGGAAAAGGGACATATTTTCTCCTCATTTCCAGTCTCGAAAAGAATTGCAACGTCGGTCATCTGCATTTTATCATCTGCATCTTGGACTACTTCGTACATTCCCTTCGACCAATTATCTTCCCGATTGGAGCTTTCCGCAATCATTGTCTTGACAAATTTTGAACGTAAATTTTCCGCTAAAATTAAAAATTTGTGAATGATATATTTTTACCATTTAATTTTCGTAACAATTTAAACTTATTCAACGTCGAACTTATTTATAACAACGTAAATATTTATGAATAAATTTCCTGTTACTTTTTGCGTTGAGAATATAAAAGTAATACGTTTATACGATAAAAATGAGGGGCAGTTATTCTCATTGAGTTGAAACAGTCTTCTGAGTTAGGCTGGAAGAAACTTTTGAAAAATATGTGAAATAATACGAAATTTCTCATATCAATATTTCAACATGGACGAATTATTAACTGAATCGTGAGAGCGTAAGTAAATGTGTCACTTATAAATCAAAATTACTTCACAGTATTGGTCAAATAATTATGGAATTTAATAGTCTAAGATTGAAATGATTTAATTTAAATTATGATTTACAGTGGCTTTGATGTTCAAAATTTTAAATCAAGAACTGTGTAAATCAGGAATGTTACATTGGCTATGAGCAATATTTAGAATGTTACTATCCAACCGTGATGTAAATGAATGTAAGTAAATTAGCTTCTTTAAATCAAAACTACTTCCAAATGTTTTCAGTGAATCAAAATGCATTAAATGCCAGATATAGAAATTTAGGTAAAATGATATTGCTTAAAATATTTCATCGTTTTCTCTACCTTCGATATTGTTGTCCGAAAGTTTAAATTACGAACTTAAGAATTGTTGGAAAAATGTTATTTATAGCATCGTACATATTTTTAATGAAAATATCTGTTCTTAAATGAGTTATGGCTGTAAAAGTAATTAGTATGCGCGAAACATCGACAAAAAAGATACTTGCTAAAGCTCCATGAATTGAAACGTTTTTAAAAGTTGTCTATCATAAGAATTGTGTCAAATTTATGAACTATTAATACAAAATTCATCAAATGAGTGTTTCAACATTTAAGAATTTTTACATGAAACCGACGAGCGTAAGTAAATGTGACACTCTGAAATCAGGATTACTTCAGAATATAAAACCAATAATTAAATACTTTAACAGTCTATTAACTTATTATTATTAACATATCTTTGTTATAAGATATCATGGTGATTTGTGTGATCATGTATACTAATTTTGATCTTAATGTTCAAATGCTATAATCAAGAATGTGTGAATCAGAAATGTCGCTTTGGCTCTAGGCTGTAATGGAAATGTTAATGACTAAGCGGGATGTAAATAAATGTAAGTAAAGTTGAGTACTTTGAATTGAAATTACTTCTAAATGCTTTCATTGGATAAAAACATCTAATTTACCAGAAATTGAAATTTTTGTGAATTAATGTTGTGTAAAATAGAAAATGGTATGCTTTATCTATGATATTGTTGTTAGAAGGTGTAAATTAAGTACTTCGTACATCAGGGATGTACCATCAACATTTGGCGCATTTAAAAATTTATAAACCAGCTATTACCCACTTGGCAATTAATTTGTTATTTATTTAAAATATACCGAGTGCGACAAATTTAGAAAATTTTATGTAAATAAATTTAAGAATAGTGATTGCTAGAAGAGATGCGACGAATTACATTGTATATAAATTAGATCGCTAAGAATAACCACGAGGAGATAACCAGTTGGGAAAAGATATTTTTCTTTGGATGTAAACAGTCACAAGTAAGTACCTTAATTTATGGGGATTTCAAAGATAATGTACGCAAATATCACCCGGGCATATCTTTTAGCTCAAGATTTTTTATTACAGTATTTACATTTTTGTATTGCTTAAGTAAATTAACCGTTTGTTTACCTCAACTAACTCATTGACAATCTCGAAACTCACAGTTTTTCAAATTAAAAATACCGCGACGACATAAAAAAATATTGATATAGCGATGAACTTGAACATTATTAATTGTTTTGTAAAAAGATGCGATAAAACGAATCGTTTATTATGTTTGATATATCAAGAAAATATTTAAACATCGTCATAACGTGATTCCATAGAACGACATCACATGTCGAATTAAATTGTACTCGTAGTGTGATATTTTTAATGTACCAAGTAAATTTTTCTCACAATAGACCATTTACCTCCTGCACGTCGGTTGGGAAGCATAACCCTACAGCTTTCCATAACCATTCGGTTCGACCAAAATCCTCTCTCTCCACTTCAAATGACCTTCTAATAGATATTTTGCACAGCAGTTCGTTTCTTATCAAACATCAAGCTAAAGACGAGTCTTTCGATTCCACTACACAGAGCCCAACGTTAGTTTAATATTGAAGCAAGTGCGCAGTGCAAGGGTAGGCCGAACTTTTCGACCTGTTGAGGAAGCCCAAATTTGAAATTATTTCTTGCTCATTTTTTTTATGAATACATGACTAGGGTTGCTGCCTTTAGAACATTCCAAAACCAGAGATTTTTATTTTGAGAAAATATCACAATAATGCCTTGGTTAACGACGGCAATCCGTTCCAAGATTGTCGTATTCAAAACCGTGATATCCAAGACCTAATTTTTCACTACCATACTGCAAATATGCAGATAAAATTGATTTAAATGTCAGTAATGACATTATTGTCATTATTATCATGTGGTACGTATAATTTTTTGATTATATCTGCAACAGAAAATTTATCATTGTTAAAATGAGAGTCGATAAAGAAGCTTTTAACGGTCCATCTTCATCAGGAGGCGTCGTAAACAAAAGACTACGTCGTTACCCGAGACATTTTCTAATCATACTCGTAGTTGGTCTTGCAACACTGCTTAACTCTTGGACGACTTCAGCCACTGTGGAGGTGCAGCGGTCGAGGGCGAGAGTGGGCGAGGTCGATTTAGAAAAGTCTCTTGTTGGAAAAGGGAGAAAATGGGGCAGAATCACTCTAGTGATTCGCGCTTTGATTCATTCTGATTGTTTGGAAATATTTTCATATTTTCATTCAGCATTGCAACTTTCCGCTTAAGGAAGTTTTGATTTGAGAGTAAAGAAAAGGTTAGGTTTATTTCTTAATGTATGCACGGGAATTGAGGCGTACAAGGATTTATCAACGAAAGTTAAAAAGCAGAATTTTTCGGAAGGAGAGATCATAAACATAAAGTTGCTCGTAAATTAATGAAGCAACCAACGAACATAAGTAGATTCTCGTTTGTAAATCGCGCTGTTAAGGAATGGAATAATTTGCCTGCTGTAGCCTTTGAACTCTTCCCTAAGAATAACAAACAGTTTATAAACCGAATATCTAGAGCTTTTATGGACAAGTGAGCTAGTGGGATACGGAGTTCAGGTGAAGTAGGGGCTCACCCGGTAGGGTGACGTGCGATTGGTGTGTTTTTGGGCTGGGTGACGGATATGGTGCTGTGTTGTGTTTTTGTATCATGGAGATGTATTTGTAGTGACGGTGTATTTCTGTAATCTGGAAATGTATTAACGTATTGTATAGGTATTGTGTGGCTTGATGGTGGTTGTACTGCGGTGGGTGGAAATGTGTTATTGAAATTAGCTTTGTATTTTCTTCTGTGCAATTGTGTAGTGTATTGTAATTATTGTAGAATTGTAATAAATTACCACCGGGCTATTAGTCCACCTGTAACATATGTGATAATAATAATTTCATTGTTATTGAGAGTTGGCAAAGGATGGTGTTTTGGGTTTTAGTAACTCAAATATAAATCGTGAGAATGAAACACTTAAAAAGAAGAGAATCATGGGCGAGAAAGCACTCTTTGTGACACGGAATCGTGATGTTTCATTAAGACACACATGTATTAAAGTAGTTCTTTTATATCTTGATAAATAGAACATTCTTACTTCACTATCGGTGAGGATAGGGAAATAATGTACCTATGTTTTTTTGTATCATCAGTAAACCTAATTGTGGTTAAAAGCCGAGTTAATGAAGAATTAGTTAATCTTACTATTTCGATATGATTATCAAAAATATGTCCATCCATCATTTGCAAATTGCGATATTGTCGAGGAAACTAATGTTTGATTTGAGTAATTTCATGCTTTGATGAGTCATTTTGCCATCTCATGAATAAACATTTGAAAGTTTGTGTGTGTGCCTGTTCATCCTAAATTAGAGAACAAAAACATGAGTAACTTTCAAACTTAAATCCTAAACCTTGCGCAGATAAAAAGCTTTTCATAGTTTTCATCTGAAGGATCTCCGATTCGAACCCAAACGAATCCAAGCGTTTCCTTAAGGAGGGTATCTTAAGCTGATTTTTATCGTCTACAGTCTTTCTTTTTATTGCAAAATTAAACAATTAACAATCAGACAATTGTTATTAATTCATAAATACAATTTTTATTAGAAACGTTAATTTTTAGATGCGATATAAACAGTTCATATTACTTTAAATTAAGCGCATTGCGATGGTAATGATACTCGAAAGTAACGTGAACAATTGAATCGTAAATAATTGTTTAAGCAAGTTAATGATAAACTAAGCGGACTCAACATTAACTAATCAAACCAATCATAGTCTAAGCGGTAAACTAAGAGGAGTCAACATTAACTAATCACAGTAATCATAATCTAAGCGAACTCATCATTGACTAAACTGACTCATTATTAAGTAATCAACTAATCATAAACTAAGCGGACTCATTATTGACAAAGTGGACTCATCATTATCTAATCCCACTAATCTTTAAGCAAGCAGTAGAGTAAGCGGATTTATCATCAACTAATCATTAACTAAGAGAACTTATCAATGACTAATCCGACTCATCATTAGCTTATTAAACTATTTATAATCTAAGCAAACTCTTCACTGAGCTAGATAATCATAAACTAATTGAAATCATCATTGACTAGGTAAGCCAAGGATAAACTAAGCAGAATCATCATTGACTAAGCGGACTCATCATCCCGCGAAACTGCTGCAGGTAAACTAAGGTAAACCCTCAGATCAGGAAATTTACGGTTTCGGTATCGAATTTTAAGGAGCAGAAAATGTTCGCACCCTGTCTGGTGATGGGCGCGGCTCTGAGTATAGCTAATATGAATTTTTCATTGATAGATTCACTAATATATTAGCATTCTAACACAAATCAGCAGTTCCTCAAATTATAATTATTGAATAATGGATCTAATCATCGTTTGTACTTATTCTAAAGACAATGTTTTTCTTCAAACTGTCCACTGTTGATCCTTACGACAATTCCAAATCGAATCTGACGTTTCGAGCCGATGTTTCATCGTCTCGGCTGACCGTTCGTATATTTTAAAACGAAAATAAAAGGAATAGGTGGACTCCGAGGAAAAAGAACTAAATGAATCAAAATCGACATTAAGAGACTTTTTAGCAAACATAGGGCTTCGTTGGTGTGGTGTGGACTCCTGCTGTACACAGAACGAAAGCTGACGCGATTTCTATCTAGTTAATTGTCTATAATCACGAGATTATAAACCACTCAAAAGAATAGAAACCACATCAAGAAAGATGCTGAGGAGACCTCAAGATAATTACGAAAAAATGGAAATACTCTCCGTCTATATCAATCCTTAAGTTTTAGAAACAAACTGAAAATGCTCATTGGAGAAAACAGATAATGTTTTAAGGAAAATACCTGTATGATTACAAAGAACTCTTAACTCTCCACTGCTTTCCTACTAAGTGGTAATCGGTCCTAGTTACACCTATTATATTCATAAAGCAGGCGAAAAAACTAATGTTGAGAATTACAGACTGATATCCCTTGTTCCGTTGCTGCCCAAGGTTTTCGAAAAACTAATTTACAGCAAACTAATAACCCATTTTCAGGAATATTTGCCGAAGAACAACATGGTTTCCTACAGCGTCGCTCATGCGCAACTAATCTTATCCTGCACGTAAATTATTTAGCTTCTCTCTGCAAGGAGAGCGGTCAAACGGACTTACTTTGTTTAAACGTTTACTTTTATTTTAAAAAGGCATTCGACAGCGTTAATTACTGTTTCCTCTTGTTGAAAGGGTTGACTCTGTCAAAGATTTAGGAGTAATATTAGATACCATAGTTAATTTTTCAACTCACATTAAATAAATAACATCGAAGGCTTTCAGATAGTTTGGATTCATAAAAAGAAATACTATTCCTTTTATAAAGAGGAATACTGTTCCTTTTACAGGAAGAAATTCTCTACGAGAACGGCAGTTAGATCCTACTGTGCCATCGTTCGACCAACACTTGAGTTTTGCAGTGTGATCTGGAATCCCGTACACATAACACAAATTGAGCTAATAGAGAGGGCGCAGAAGCGCTTGATTAAATGACTTTGTTTGAAGGATAACATGCCATTTAACACGTAGCACTATCAGTCTCTGTACAAGAAATTTCACTACTGCCACTCTCTTACCTGCGAGAAATTCCTGACGTCATTTTCTTAAAAAGATTGTAGCAGAAGATTCTCTAGACGATTCAAGGCTAGTCGAACTTGTAAATTTAATGTTTTACAGCGAATCAGCAGACCAATTTACCGTTTCTACTTCCTTGCCGGGTCAAAATCTTGCAAAATTGTTAATCGCGAGCATGCTCAGTCTTGCCAATGCCATACTAAAAGAACTGCGAACGGTGGACATATTTTCTGCTAATTTTGACTATATAAGAGGAGCCCTAACCTCCTATTATGAGTGAAGAAGTAACTAATTTTTTATTTTTGTATGCGTGTTTACTTGCCAACTTTAATTTGACTTCTTGTCTCTGTTTAACATTCTTTATTGCAAGTTTTTATTGTACATTATTTAATCCATGTTTTTTATATTTACCAAAATGTCAATTATTTATCGATATTTTGACGTATTTGTCGTTTTTGTACAATTATAATGGATTAAAATGGGTTAAACTCCCATTCTAGGAAATATATCTTACAAATTAGCCAACCTNAAAAAAAAATAATTCATTATATTTGAGAAACAGCAATTGATACGGGGCAACGTGAATGTTCACGACGAAATCCCAGAGCGATCTAATGATTGTGAGACTGAAAAAGAAGGAAAAATACTTATCCGGACTTCGATTTTAATTCAACAGCTCAATCACATTCTGAAGTAAACTCAACCATCTCACCATTATCTTATGTATGCCATCATGAAAATATGGATTAGTCGAGGATCCTCAGAAACTAAGCTTATATCGTAAGTTGCTACAGATTCCCTTGGGAACGTATCTTTCAGGCAATTGAATTGCTCGAAGAATCTGACCACTGCTAAAACACTCCATTGCGCGATTAGACCGACAGTGTCTCCATTTCTTGTTGAATAACGAGGTGAACCGACGAGGTGAGCGTGACGCAAAAGGAGAATTTCAAAGTTAGAGGGAGCAATGTCTGCTTTAGTCGTGTTTTAGGCCTTCAATTTTAGTCCCTGTCATGTAACGGAGTTGCTCACGTCGGAAACGGATACTTCTATTTCAGAAGACATTGGCACAGTGCAACTACGTTACGTTTCGTGGTCTATCTCAATGGAATAAGTGATTTTGTTGCCTCATTTAGATGCTAAACACGCATCGATTTTAGTTGGATTAAGAATTGCAACGGAAAATGAACGGGGGGTCGCAAAGTGTGTAATTATTGGAGATATACAGTGTTGGTGATATAGATAGAAGAGCTGTGCGTTGGAAGAGAATATGGTGAGTTAATTTCTATAATCATCAGTTAACTTTTAGTCTCTATTTTAGCATATAAGTCTGGTCTTTTGTGGGAGTGAAAGAAACAGGATCGCATTTCCGCATCAATATGATTTACATGGCATTCTATTACTATTTCGTCTTATAATGCGTGTATTTTGTGTGTATGCATGCCATGCTCATTCCACATGGATGCAATGCAAATTGCAATAACGCGTTTATTAATTTATATTGCACAGACAGCAGCTGTGAATTAGCAGAAAAGTGACTGTGATCCAGTGTGACTTACGTAATACACGAGATGAACGTGAAAAGATCTTCGGGGGCATTTGTGAAATGATGTAATTCATCAATCGATAGAATGATCTATGGATGATATTTGATAGAATGACGATTAACGTAAAAGAACGCATTTAAAAAAATATTACCAATTTGAAGCATCTTTTGGTGGAACATCCGAGGTTAAACTTTTCATACCTTAAGGGTATAGTATTGTCCGTGGTAAAGGTTCCATTTCAATTTTATATATATTCTTTTCTTAAAACTAAAATCTAAATTTAAATTTCTGTATGTTGGTCATCTTTACTTCCACTTGAATATTAGATATAGACAAAAACAATTCCGAGGAAGTCAAATTTCGATTGAATCGGAATATTATCTTGATCTATCGTCATATCATATATATACATAATTTTCCGTGTCCGTCCGTCCGTCTATCCATCCCGTATCTCAGAAACGGTTAGGTCTAGAGACACGCGGTAAACTGCGTTGGATTTCTAATTACTAGAAACCCTGGGCAAACTTTATTTCATCCACGGCAAGACCCGGGGTCGAACCCCGGAGCTAAAAATGTTTCCGTAAGATTGCACGCGAGAGAGAAGATAAGATATAAGATTTTTCATTTTCGAGAGTGCAAGACTTACTTTCTTCATTAAATAAAATACCTAAATTTGAACGCGTTTCCATCAAACTTTGTTCATTCGAAGGTTAAGCACACAACCAATCTTATTCGTGGACATGTTTAAGTTTCCATTTTTTAATAATTTTGCTTTTATTTCGAAATTTAATGGAAATTTTCCACTTTTTCTGCACTCACTACGGCAACCGTCATTGTTGCCTCGGATGAATAAACAAGCATTAGAAAGAAATGGTGTGGGAATGACGTTCTTTTCTATTTAATTTCTTTAAGCGTCTGTAGCAAGCAAACGTTATTTATAGCAACGTAAATATTTACAAATAAATTTCCTGTTAGAAAGACTTGGTTCTTTCCCGGCGAATATGAATTCTTCACGGGGTGTCAGCCGGGTTAAATTGGTGATTACCACCGACGTTTCGGCCGCGAACTCAGCTGCCATCCTCAGGGTGTCAACCTGACGGTTCCGCGACATTTAAATGAAATCAAATAGTATTTGTTAGACATTATGTATCACTGTGTCTATAATCTAAGTAAATATTAATAAAACTAGAATGTTGAAATAAGGGATTAAAGGTCTTT
>KZ308468.1:4650-35065 GCA_000376725.2 Ladona fulva | reverse complement strand
AAACCAAAATGGGTTAAACTCCCATTTCTAGGAAATATTTCTTACAAATTAGCCAACCTCCTTCCCAAGAAACTTAAAGCAGGATTTTACAATCCTTCATGTTTGCGGCACTCCTTATCGCAACCTAAGGACAGAAGGGACCCTTCTTCTCATTCAGGGGTATACGAATTGAGGTGCGATGATTGGTTTTAGACTAAAATATTTATGACATTGACACTATTCCTTAATTTTTAATTTATAATTTTATAATCACAAGTATTTAGAAGGTGAATGCGCTCCGTGGTCGGTGTTGCTCTTACGAATGAGTCACTCTCTTGTTTTGTAATTTCATTGGTAGTCATCGAAGACGTCGGAGGATCGCGGCTGTACGGAGATTTTACTTGGGTAAGGAGAATTTATATTTACATTTATTGCCGATTTTATCTTCTTGGTCACACGTTAGCATCTAATGCGTTTTAAAGTGTCTTTAATTTCGTTTTAATTAAGTTTTCCCTTCGAAAATTCTCTTCCAACATAATTGTTCAGCGTCGTATATTAAATGTTTGTTGGGAGAAATGAGGCTTAGAAGAAATCTCAGGAGAAAAATGTTAGGAAACGATTATTTCAAAAGGCTAAAAGACTGCACACTGCTGTACCTTTTAATTAAATTAACTTTCTTTCTTATTAATTCGTCTCCGAATTGCTTAAATGTTTTACTAGTAAAGGCCGTTTGAGTTTTCTTGCGCTCTTTTGCATTAACTTACATATATTCTTTCGTCCGTCTTAAATACACACTTCTCTTTTCTTTAATTTTCAGTAGTTATTCATTAAAACTTGGGAATGTGTTTAATTATGTACGACGAGCTTTCTTCAAGGCTGATAGATGTTTTGCTTTCCCTTTCCGTTCCTTTCACTGTCATGTTATTCTATGAATGGGGGACTTGATCTATTGTAAAAGTTTCGTTAGAGCGATTTTCCCTCAAACGACCTTCAATACTTTTACCTTCATTTCCGAAGTTCAAGGTGGACTATTCCTGATTCCTCAAAAAAATTAGTCATTTGAATTTATTTTATTTTGGGTTCTTTACGTTTTCTTCAGCATAAAAGGGAAACTTTTAACTTTGTTTTCAAAATCTTACTAACCATTTTTCGAATCAAGGTTGCAGTTTTGGTATTTAGAAGTAAAATCATTTCGTTACGCAGATAGAGGAGAAAGTTTTTGCATGGTGCGTCATGAAAATAAAATATCCCCGCTATGATAATCTACTTATTTTTAGGATTTTTGGTTTTCTTCCGAAATAAATGACTTTTTCATGCTCTTATCTTAATATGCTGATTTGGTCTTAAACCTTTTTTATTATTCATACATGTAGGGATTAAAGGGATATTTACATCTGCCTTCAAATTAATATTTCCTTAGAAAAGGTTTTGAAATAGTATAACTTCGAAAAGGATGGTATAACTTCCTAAATTTAAGAAAGTTTCCGGATGTCATTCACCTATAATCAAAAGGTGATAAGGGTTCGTTTGTAGGGAAAACTGATGCGTAATTTATAGTTTTGTCTGCTATTTTGAATAAAAATCTGTAACTAATGACTTTGCAACCTTTTAGAATCATAAGGAAAATAGCCGAACTTCTTAACATGTCCATCACTGTTTTTTTCGTGTTTTCTTAAAAATAATACTTAAATAATTTGAGAATGTGCTTTACTGTTCGAAGAATTTACCGGAATTCTTATAGGCATTGCTCAGAACAAAGGAATGATTTTCTCGTTATTGAGGATACTTTATGTACCCATAACAGGATTATAGCTTTCTAGGAAGAGTGCGAAGATAATCTACTGCGAAGGAATATTTATATCTTGAGATTCCTTTTAAACTTCGGGTTTGCTCCATATGATATTTTTGAAAACTACATTTAAGTTATCTTTAGAGTTTAAATCGAAAATTTTGGCATGTGCTTAATTTATGATTAATTAATCACGCGATGAGGTCGAAATTTTGAAGGCTTTAGATGAGCTTGTCCTTTAGTGATTTTCTCGTGCTTAATATACGTATAATATTAGATATTCTAACAAATTAAAATATCGTTAAAACAGCCTTTTTTATTTTTTCGTACATTCACTACATACGAGCTACCACTAGTAACAAGCCTTTCATCGAGGAGTAGCTATTAGCATCTTTCTGCTTGTCATAGATGCATATGCAGTGATTCCATACTTAACCGGTAGATCTTTTCTTCACATTTTACTTTATTTATTTACTTATCGTTTATAATAATCTGTGTGAGCATTTGTTAAAGCGCGACAAATAAAGTTAAGTTGACGTTCATTAAATTGACGTATAAAGCGGTTGAGTTTTGTCTACCAGAGTCTTGATTAACCAAGGTTCCGTATTATCAGAGGTACATATTTGTTTACTTTACCTTTTTCATTTATGCGTACATTTGTAACGGCACACCGCTTAGATAATTTTTACTCTAACTGTATCATGCCAGTTCAACATAGACGAGCAAACGTCGGTATTATTATCGGGAGATAATTGGAGAAAACAATAGGTGATGACTGCATCAGGACAATTGACACGTATATTATCGAGGGAAAGAGAAATATTTTTTAATACGTTATTACGCTTAAGTCATCTTTTAATTGTATATACACGTGGTAGTACGTCTAGGTATGGAAGTTTTAGAGGAATAGAGTGCTTTGGTTATAATTTTTGTACGCAACACAACTCTTCCGTATTGTCCTAGTTTTCCTTTGTCCGAGGTGCCCTGGTCGGGTCGGTTTTATCGAATAATCAACCTCGTACATGTTGTGTAGTACTTACATAAGCTTTGCACAGATTAATATTTGTCCTTTCAGCCATCTTATTAATTAGCACTTATTCTTAAACCTTTCCAAATTTATTAGTCAGTAAGTAACTCATATATTGTTTCTGTTAATATATACTGATATATAACATTTCAACTCTTGCAATGCTCATTCTACAATATAAGCCTTATTCCCTTCCCAATACTTGGTTATTAATAGCGAGAGGACTCATAGATTTTATTTAAGTTTTTGCCATTGGAAATTATTATTGATTTAGTTGCTTCTTTTCATTTTCATGTATGATAGATAAATGTTATTCTCTTTATGAATAGGTGACGGACATTCTTATGGGTTCAGGGATGAGCAATTGACATTCATATGGATTCAGGGATGGATACTTAGGAGAACCTCTGCAATAAGTAAGTGAACGAATATTTCTTAATGTCATCTTTTCATGCAGGAATTATAAGTGCTTTTATAGATATCAATTACTATTTAATTAACGAGACATCAATTATTAGCTTACTAATATCCTGCTAACCAAAAGTAATAAACATTCCAACAAAACTATCTATTAGTAATATAAGATCAAATCTAGGTTCAAATACAGTAAGCTAAATGCCATTCCCTATGTCTGCATGTAGTAGAGGATACACTTTTAGACAACTTATTCTTTCCTTGTGTCCAATATAGTAACAGAGTGTAATTGCAGTACTCAAAACTTATTTCATTGCTCTTAGCTAATTAAGATGCAGGAAAAATACCCCGCTATAATCTAAATTTCAGTAATAATAAGAAATCATGTAGCCTAGAGGAAATTCTGATAATTAAACTCAAGACATATAATCTTCCTCATGATGGTTGATTGTTTCCTATTTTTATCCTATTGTATTTGTATTAATATGTATTTGTATATTTTTTAATTACAGTAAAACCCGTTTAAGACGTTATACTGCTCAATACACGATTTTCTCCCGGTCCCTACCAAAAGGAATCGCACGTTAAAAATACAGCTTTGGATGCTCTGCTTCCCGCTTAAGACGCGAAATTTGCCCGTCCCCAGAATCGATACAACTATCTGTAACCGAATGCCACCCTCATTTGACAGACCAAAATTTCTTTACGTTACCTGTATCGCCGTTATCTCTCTCTATCTTCACCGTCATTTCTCAGCGGCCTTACTCTAAAGGGATTCCTTTACACCCAAATGTTTTCCATTAACTTATATCCTGAAGAGAGAAGAAGGTATGACGACACAAAACAATCAATCTATTGAATCAATCAAAAATCGGCGTGTTATTGTTCCTAATTTGTTGCAACAAGTACCTTTTAATTAAATTAACTTTCTTTCTTATTAATTCGTCTCCGAATTGCTTAATTGTTTTACTAGTAAAGGCCGTTTGAGTTTTCTTGCGGTCTTTTGCATTAACTTACATATATTCTTTCGTCCGTCTTAAATACACACTTCTCTTTTCTTTAATTTTCAGTAGTTATTCATTAAAACTTGGGAATGTGTTTAATTATGTACGACGAGCTTTCTTCAAGGCTGATAGATGTTTTGCTTTCCCTTTCCGTTCCTTTCACTGTCATGTTATTCTATGAATGGGGGACTTGATCTATTGTAAAAGTTTCGTTAGAGCGATTTTCCCTCAAACGACCTTCAATACTTTTACCTTCATTTCCGAAGTTCAAGGTGGACTATTCCTGATTCCTCAAAAAAATTAGTCATTTGAATTTATTTTATTTTGGGTTCTTTACGTTTTCTTCAGCATAAAAGGGAAACTTTTAACTTTGTTTTCAAAATCTTACTAACCATTTTTCGAATCAAGGTTGCAGTTTTGGTATTTAGAAGTAAAATCATTTCGTTACGCAGATAGAGGAGAAAGTTTTTGCATGGTGCGTCATGAAAATAAAATATCCCCGCTATGATAATCTACTTATTTTTAGGATTTTTGGTTTTCTTCCGAAATAAATGACTTTTTCATGCTCTTATCTTAATATGCTGATTTGGTCTTAAACCTTTTTTATTATTCATACATGTAGGGATTAAAGGGATATTTACATCTGCCTTCAAATTAATATTTCCTTAGAAAAGGTTTTGAAATAGTATAACTTCGAAAAGGATGGTATAACTTCCTAAATTTAAGAAAGTTTCCGGATGTCATTCACCTATAATCAAAAGGTGATAAGGGTTCGTTTGTAGGGAAAACTGATGCGTAATTTATAGTTTTGTCTGCTATTTTGAATAAAAATCTGTAACTAATGACTTTGCAACCTTTTAGAATCATAAGGAAAATAGCCGAACTTCTTAACATGTCCATCACTGTTTTTTTCGTGTTTTCTTAAAAATAATACTTAAATAATTTGAGAATGTGCTTTACTGTTCGAAGAATTTACCGGAATTCTTATAGGCATTGCTCAGAACAAAGGAATGATTTTCTCGTTATTGAGGATACTTTATGTACCCATAACAGGATTATAGCTTTCTAGGAAGAGTGCGAAGATAATCTACTGCGAAGGAATATTTATATCTTGAGATTCCTTTTAAACTTCGGGTTTGCTCCATATGATATTTTTGAAAACTACATTTAAGTTATCTTTAGAGTTTAAATCGAAAATTTTGGCATGTGCTTAATTTATGATTAATTAATCACGCGATGAGGTCGAAATTTTGAAGGCTTTAGATGAGCTTGTCCTTTAGTGATTTTCTCGTGCTTAATATACGTATAATATTAGATATTCTAACAAATTAAAATATCGTTAAAACAGCCTTTTTTATTTTTTCGTACATTCACTACATACGAGCTACCACTAGTAACAAGCCTTTCATCGAGGAGTAGCTATTAGCATCTTTCTGCTTGTCATAGATGCATATGCAGTGATTCCATACTTAACCGGTAGATCTTTTCTTCACATTTTACTTTATTTATTTACTTATCGTTTATAATAATCTGTGTGAGCATTTGTTAAAGCGCGACAAATAAAGTTAAGTTGACGTTCATTAAATTGACGTATAAAGCGGTTGAGTTTTGTCTACCAGAGTCTTGATTAACCAAGGTTCCGTATTATCAGAGGTACATATTTGTTTACTTTACCTTTTTCATTTATGCGTACATTTGTAACGGCACACCGCTTAGATAATTTTTACTCTAACTGTATCATGCCAGTTCAACATAGACGAGCAAACGTCGGTATTATTATCGGGAGATAATTGGAGAAAACAATAGGTGATGACTGCATCAGGACAATTGACACGTATATTATCGAGGGAAAGAGAAATATTTTTTAATACGTTATTACGCTTAAGTCATCTTTTAATTGTATATACACGTGGTAGTACGTCTAGGTATGGAAGTTTTAGAGGAATAGAGTGCTTTGGTTATAATTTTTGTACGCAACACAACTCTTCCGTATTGTCCTAGTTTTCCTTTGTCCGAGGTGCCCTGGTCGGGTCGGTTTTATCGAATAATCAACCTCGTACATGTTGTGTAGTACTTACATAAGCTTTGCACAGATTAATATTTGTCCTTTCAGCCATCTTATTAATTAGCACTTATTCTTAAACCTTTCCAAATTTATTAGTCAGTAAGTAACTCATATATTGTTTCTGTTAATATATACTGATATATAACATTTCAACTCTTGCAATGCTCATTCTACAATATAAGCCTTATTCCCTTCCCAATACTTGGTTATTAATAGCGAGAGGACTCATAGATTTTATTTAAGTTTTTGCCATTGGAAATTATTATTGATTTAGTTGCTTCTTTTCATTTTCATGTATGATAGATAAATGTTATTCTCTTTATGAATAGGTGACGGACATTCTTATGGGTTCAGGGATGAGCAATTGACATTCATATGGATTCAGGGATGGATACTTAGGAGAACCTCTGCAATAAGTAAGTGAACGAATATTTCTTAATGTCATCTTTTCATGCAGGAATTATAAGTGCTTTTATAGATATCAATTACTATTTAATTAACGAGACATCAATTATTAGCTTACTAATATCCTGCTAACCAAAAGTAATAAACATTCCAACAAAACTATCTATTAGTAATATAAGATCAAATCTAGGTTCAAATACAGTAAGCTAAATGCCATTCCCTATGTCTGCATGTAGTAGAGGATACACTTTTAGACAACTTATTCTTTCCTTGTGTCCAATATAGTAACAGAGTGTAATTGCAGTACTCAAAACTTATTTCATTGCTCTTAGCTAATTAAGATGCAGGAAAAATACCCCGCTATAATCTAAATTTCAGTAATAATAAGAAATCATGTAGCCTAGAGGAAATTCTGATAATTAAACTCAAGACATATAATCTTCCTCATGATGGTTGATTGTTTCCTATTTTTATCCTATTGTATTTGTATTAATATGTATTTGTATATTTTTTAATTACAGTAAAACCCGTTTAAGACGTTATACTGCTCAATACACGATTTTCTCCCGGTCCCTACCAAAAGGAATCGCACGTTAAAAATACAGCTTTGGATGCTCTGCTTCCCGCTTAAGACGCGAAATTTGCCCGTCCCCAGAATCGATACAACTATCTGTAACCGAATGCCACCCTCATTTGACAGACCAAAATTTCTTTACGTTACCTGTATCGCCGTTATCTCTCTCTATCTTCACCGTCATTTCTCAGCGGCCTTACTCTAAAGGGATTCCTTTACACCCAAATGTTTTCCATTAACTTATATCCTGAAGAGAGAAGAAGGTATGACGACACAAAACAATCAATCTATTGAATCAATCAAAAATCAGCGTGTTATTGTTCCTAATTTGTTGCAACAAGTACGTTAATTTTACTCGTATGTAAACCGATCAAATAATAAAATTCACAGTATCAGTCGAGGTGTTACGGAAACCAATCGGGGAACAAATAAATGAACTGTGAATATAATGAAAAAGTACAATTCTTTTCTTATTTTCCGTGATGAATTGGAATTTGTAACTATGTAAGTGACTAACACGTTCTTTTTGTATGACAAGCAGACAATTCTTCAAAAATATGTACGGCAGCCTGCATTACATAACCCGGTTATAATGTTATCCCGCTTAAAATGCGATCTCAGCTTGGTCCCCCGAAGAACGTCTTAAACGAGTTTTACTGTAATATGGCGTTCTTTAGACTAAATATACATGACGTAAATATTGTTTATAATTTACAAGAGTTCGTTCGATTTCTAGGTTCTTTCGACTACGCGAGTTCTAGCGACTCGCGTCTCCCGTGTTGCATTTAGCCTAACGCCTATAGTCTTTCGTTGGGCCCTTTTTAACGTGTTGAGGTCGCATCTAGTATATTTTGTCTAGTGTAACGCGTATCGCGTTCAACGTCTGGGAATTAGTTTTTCACGTGTAGCACCTAGCGTTCACGGCTTGCCATCCCTATACTCTTTTTATCTAGCGTCTCGAGTTTAGCATCTTGCGTCTCTCGCGTAACGTCATTTTTTACGTAGCGTACAGGGCTCAGCGCGTTGGCTCTTGCATCTCGAGTCTAGCGTCATGAAATTTTAGTCTCCTGTAATGTCTTACGTCTAGCGTCGCACGTTTAGTGTCTCACGTGTAGCGTGTTGCGTCTTGTTTCTGGCGTTTGTTTCTTTTGACATAAAAGCGTAAAATCTTCATCACTATGTTGATAAAGTCATTCTCATTCAAACTGCATCAGAATTTAAGTTGAAATCGACCATCGTATACTACGAATCTTAATTTTATCCATCCGAATCGAACGCTCCGCGTAAAGGAGACCCGGTGTAGGAGGCACGGAGCACTTAACCGGTAGGGAGCACTGTACAGTAGGCCCTACCTGCAGGTGGCGTTCACTGTACAGTGAGCCTCGCCTAGGTAGCGTTCACTTAACATAAAGAATACGGAGCGGTACACATCGCGCGCGCCTCAGCACCACGTTTTCTACGGGTGTGCACTCTGCACTAGACTATGTAGTTAACACAGACGAAATAAGTTTAANACGACATAAAAAAATATTGATATAGCGATGAACTTGAACATTATTAATTGTTTTGTAAAAAGATGCGATAAAACGAATCGTTTATTATGTTTGATATATCAAGAAAATATTTAAACATCGTCATAACGTGATTCCATAGAACGACATCACATGTCGAATTAAATTGTACTCGTAGTGTGATATTTTTAATGTACCAAGTAAATTTTTCTCACAATAGACCATTTACCTCCTGCACGTCGGTTGGGAAGCATAACCCTACAGCTTTCCATAACCATTCGGTTCGACCAAAATCCTCTCTCTCCACTTCAAATGACCTTCTAATAGATATTTTGCACAGCAGTTCGTTTCTTATCAAACATCAAGCTAAAGACGAGTCTTTCGATTCCACTACACAGAGCCCAACGTTAGTTTAATATTGAAGCAAGTGCGCAGTGCAAGGGTAGGCCGAACTTTTCGACCTGTTGAGGAAGCCCAAATTTGAAATTATTTCTTGCTCATTTTTTTTATGAATACATGACTAGGGTTGCTGCCTTTAGAACATTCCAAAACCAGAGATTTTTATTTTGAGAAAATATCACAGTAATGCCTTGGTTAACGACGGCAATCCGTTCCAAGATTGTCGTATCCAAAACCGTGATATCCAAGACCTAATTTTTCACTACCATACTGCAAATATGCAGATAAAATTGATTTAAATGTCAGTAATGACATATTATTGTCATTATTATCATGTGGTACGTATAATTTTTTGATTATATCTGCAACAGAAAATTTATCATTGTTAAAATGAGAGTCGATAAAGAAGCTTTTAACGGTCCATCTTCATCAGGAGGCGTCGTAAACAAAAGACTACGTCGTTACCCGAGACATTTTCTAATCATACTCGTAGTTGGTCTTGCAACACTGCTTAACTCTTGGACGACTTCAGCCACTGTGGAGGTGCAGCGGTCGAGGGCGAGAGTGGGCGAGGTCGATTTAGAAAAGTCTCTTGTTGGAAAAGGGAGAAAATGGGGCAGAATCACTCTAGTGATTCGCGCTTTGATTCATTCTGATTGTTTGGAAATATTTTCATTCAGCATTGCAACTTTCCGCTTAAGGAAGTTTTGATTTGAGAGTAAAGAAAAGGTTAGGTTTATTTCTTAATGTATGCACGGGAATTGAGGCGTACAAGGATTTATCAACGAAAGTTAAAAAGCGGAATTTTTCGGAAGGAGAGATCATAAACAAAGTTACTCGTAAATTAATGAAGCAACTAACGAACAGAAGTATATTCTTGTTTTTAAATCGCGCTGTTAAGGAATGGAATAATTTGCCTGCTGTAGCCTTTGAACCCTTCCCTAAGAATAACAAACAGTTTATAAACCGAATATGTAGAGCTTGTATGGACAAGTGAGCTAGTGGGATACGGAGTTCAGGTGAAGTAGGGGCTCACCCGGTAGGGTGACGTGCGATTGGTGTGTTTTTGGGCTGGGTGACGGATATGGTGCTGTGTTGTGTTTTTGTATCATGGAGATGTATTTGTAGTGACGGTGTATTTCTGTAATCTGGAAATGTATTAACGTATTGTATAGGTATTGTGTGGCTTGATGGTGGTTGTACTGCGGTGGGTGGAAATGTGTTATTGAAATTAGCTTTGTATTTTCTTCTGTGCAATTGTGTAGTTTATTGTAATTATTGTAGAATTGTAATAAATTACCACCGGGCTATTAGTCCACCTGTAACATATGTGATAATAATAATTTCATTGTTATTGAGAGTTGGCAAAGGATGGTGTTTTGGGTTTTAGTAACTCAAATATAAATCGTGAGAATGAAACACTTAAAAAGAAGAGAATCATGGGCGAGAAAGCACTCTTTGTGACACGGAATCGTGATGTTTCATTAAGACACACATGTATTAAAGTAGTTCTTTTATATCTTGATAAATAGAACATTCTTACTTCACTATCGGTGAGGATAGGGAAATAATGTACCTATGTTTTTTTGTATCATCAGTAAACCTAATTGTGGTTAAAAGCCGAGTTAATGAAGAATTAGTTAATCTTACTATTTCGATATGATTATCAAAAATATGTCCATCCATCATTTGCAAATTGCGATATTGTCGAGGAAACTAATGTTTGATTTGAGTAATTTCATGCTTTGATGAGTCATTTTGCCATCTCATGAATAAACATTTGAAAGTTTGTGTGTGTGCCTGTTCATCCTAAATTAGAGAACAAAAACATGAGTAACTTTCAAACTTAAAAGGATATTAATCTTAAACCTTGCGCAGATAAAAAGCTTTTCATAGTTTTCATCTGAAGGATCTCCGATTCGAACCCAAACGAATCCAAGCGTTTCCTTAAGGAGGGTATCTTAAGCTGATTTTTATCGTCTACAGTCTTTCTTTTTATTGCAAAATTAAACAATTAACAATCAGACAATTGTTATTAATTCATAAATACAATTTTTATTAGAAACGTTAATTTTTAGATGCGATATAAACAATTCATATTACTTTAAATTAAGCGCATTGCGATGGTAATGATAATCGAAAGTAACGTGAACAATTGAATCGTAAATAATTGTTTAAGCAAGTTAATGATAAACTAAGCGGACTCAACATTAACTAATCAAACCAATCATAGTCTAAGCGGTAAACTAAGAGGAGTCAACATTAACTAATCACAGTAATCATAATCTAAGCGAACTCATCATTGACTAAACTGACTCATTATTAAGTAATCAACTAATCATAAACTAAGCGGACTCATTATTGACAAAGTGGACTCATCATTAACTAATCCCACTAATCTTTAAGCAAGCAGTAGAGTAAGCGGATTTATCATCAACTAATCATTAACTAAGAGAACTTATCAATGACTAATCCGACTCATCATTAGCTTATTAAACTATTTATAATCTAAGCAAACTCTTCACTGAGCTAGATAATCATAAACTAATTGAAATCATCATTGACTAGGTAAGCCAAGGATAAACTAAGCAGAATCATCATTGACTAAGCGGACTCATCATCCCGCGAAACTGCTGCAGGTAAACTAAGGTAAACCCTCAGATCAGGAAATTTACGGTTTCGGTATCGAATTTTAAGGAGCAGAAAATGTTCGCACCCTGTCTGGTGATGGGCGCGGCTCTGAGTATAGCTAATATGAATTTTTCATTGATAGATTCACTAATATATTAGCATTCTAACACAAATCAGCAGTTCCTCAAATTATAATTATTGAATAATGGATCTAATCATCGTTTGTACTTATTCTAAAGACAATGTTTTTCTTCAAACTGTCCACTGTTGATCCTTACGACAATTCCAAATCGAATCTGACGTTTCGAGCCGATGTTTCATCGTCTCGGCTGACCGTTCGTATATTTTAAAACG
The DNA here is from genome assembly GCA_000376725.2 of Ladona fulva. Lineage (NCBI taxonomy): Eukaryota > Metazoa > Arthropoda > Insecta > Odonata > Libellulidae > Ladona > Ladona fulva. The sequence continues at coordinate 22,913 of KZ308468.1, read as the reverse complement.
AAAATAAAAGGAATAGGTGGACTCCGAGGAAAAAGAACTAAATGAATCAAAATCGACATTAAGAGACTTTTTAGCAAACATAGGGCTTCGTTGGTGTGGTGTGGACTCCTGCTGTACACAGAACGAAAGCTGACGCGATTTCTATCTAGTTAATTGTCTATAATCACGAGATTATAAACCACTCAAAAGAATAGAAACCACATCAAGAAAGATGCTGAGGAGACCTCAAGATAATTACGAAAAAATGGAAATACTCTCCGTCTATATCAATCCTTAAGTTTTAGAAACAAACTGAAAATGCTCATTGGAGAAAACAGATAATGTTTTAAGGAAAATACCTGTATGATTACAAAGANAATTCATGCATTCCGACATCGGTGTTGGTATAATACTATTCTGCTACGTTAATGCCACCAAACCATGGAAACTAATAAATGATTTTAATGTTAATAACATAAAAAAATCCTTTCAAACACTGCAAGCGGAGTTAGGACACGAAGTATATCCTCCATGTTTTTCCTCTCTCTCTATCTCTCTCTCTCTTCTCAAGGCTCGCTGGCTTGAAACTCACTGCCCCTTCATACAGGGTGGTAAGATTTATGTGGAACTGGGTGTACTTTCCATTAAGATAGAACGTTAAAATATACGGAGTCGTTAGAAGATGCAATTTCCTAACGTATGTGGTAAGGAGTTTCGTCCTAATGGCCCCAGGTTCGATGCTAGGACAATTCGTACAAACGAATTTTCAAAAATTAGTTTCGGGTATTTTCCGTTAAGATAGAACGTTGTCCCTAGTGGTCACAGGTTCGATGCTAGGACGCATCTAATTGCGCCCATAAGGGATATACAGGAAGTATTTTTTTAAATTTCTTTCTGGCCACTTACAAAAAAGCGCAATCGCTATAATTCGGCAAATGAAGAGTATTTGTAATTGTGTTTCATATCTAAGCCTAAGAACTCCTAAACTGATCCTTGGTTGGACACCAGGGCGGATAAATTCCACATGTATTATTATATAAAAATGTATAAGCTCAGATTCAACCAAACGTCATTTTTATTTATAACCTTAAAAATGTAAAAACGTTTAGTTCATTTCAGCAGAATTCTCGCAATTACGAACAGAAAAAAAATTCGACGACCAATAAAAGAAACTTTAATCAATATTCCTTCCTTCGGTGCGTGTCTCCATTTCATGCAACTATTCTTTAAATTTTATTTTCCGAAAGAAAGAAACCCTGTAAACGATAAAAGTGAACGAAAATATATGAGATCGGATTCAACAATTGACTTGATTGTCAGGGGAACCGGTTGTTTACAACAACAAATTCTCACAAAATGTTTGTGTATTTATCCAACATNAAATGAATGAAAATACATGAGATCGGATTCAACAATTGGCTTGATTGTCATGGGAACCGGTTGTTTACAACAACAAATTCTCACAAAATGTTTGTGTATTTAACCAAAATATTCGCATTTTCGGATCTAAATCAAAGTTCCATAGCAATATTAAGAAATTTCATTCAATTTCCTTTATTTTGTGCTTGTCTCGATTTTGTACGGATATTCTTTCTAATATAATTTTTCAAATGAAATAAATTCTGTAAGCAACAATAGTGAACTATAAATGCGTTTCTTATAGAAATGCTTTGGCTCATCTGGAGACGATCCGAGGAAGGTAAGGGAGATAAAAATGTAGACTATTATCTGCGCGAGGTAGAGATTAAATAATAGGAATAACAGATGCTTGCATATAGCAAGCTAAAAATAGGATAGATTAGCTAAGGGATTACACCCCCTGCCATACCAGTGGCTGCTTCTGGCGACTTATAAATCGAATATAATCCTCGTACCCAAGTTAAGTGTACCTCGCCCAGCAGGCAGGGAGCACTGTACAGTGAGCGATACCTTAGGTAGGGTTCACTGTACAGTGCTCCCTACCGGTTAAGTGCTCCGTGCCTCCTACACCGGCGCGAGGCTTTCCGTTTCCCCCGTAAGACAATACTGCCAGGTTTTTTGGAACGCGGAATAACATCATCTTTTTAATGCCTCACGTCCTGTGTCTCGCGTTTACCGACTAGCATCTATTAACTCGAATCTTGCATCTAGAGTTTGCGGCTAGCGTTTCTAAGCCTACATTCTGCTTGCTTTTTATCTTACCTTAGCTTTTATCTTATCTTAGCGTCTCTTGTCTTATGTTTACCGTTGATTTTACGCTTATCGTTTCTAGCGTATGACTTTACCCATCTTATGTTTAGAGTCTCGTGTCTTCAATCTAGCGAATAGCTTCTAGGAGCTCGCGTCATGTGTCATAGATCTAGCGTCTTACGTCTAAAGTCAATTGTCTCTCGACTAGCGATTCCATTCTCCCGCCTAGCGTTTAGGTCCATCGTCTAGCGGCTATCTTCTAGGGTGTAGCGTTGTGCCAGTAGCATATACCGCGTGTATCTATCACGCATGTTTGCATAAGCGTCTCGCATTTATCGTCTTTCGTCTATCGAGTCGCGTCTAGCATCCAGCGTCTATAATCTATCGTCTTCCGTGCAGCGTCTCTTAACTAGCGTCTAGCATAAAATCCTCAAATCGTCTCGTAGCTAACGTCTCTAGTAGAGCGTATAGTATATCTCATGTATTGTTTAACATCTATACCCTTACATTAAGCGGCCTACGTCTAGCGTCTTAACACAAGCGTCAAAAGTCAAGCACCTAGAGACTCGTGTCTCCTATGTTACGTTTAGCGTCTGGCGGCTGGCACCTCGGTTATAACGTGTTGCGTTATGTCGCATCTAGTATATTATGTCTAACGTTACGCCTATCGCGTTTTACGTCTGGATTTTGGCGTCTAATATGTGGCATCTAACGTGCTCGGCTCGCCACACACGCCTAGCGTCTACTCTCGTTTTTTCTACCGTTTAGGGCCTAGCGCATTAGATCCAGTGTCTCAGGTCTAGACCCTTCCGTCTAGCATTTAGCGACACGCGTCTATTATCTGGCGTTCGCGGATGGAGTCTCTCGTCTAGCATCTACTCACAGTTTATCTAGGTTCTAGATCCTAGCGCGTTGGTCCTAGCGTCTCGGGTCTAGCGTCCTGAAATTTTCGTCTCCGGTGTAACGTCTTACGTCTGGCGTCTCACGTTTAATTTCTCACGTGTAGTTTGCGGCGACTAGCTTCTGGCGCTTTGCGTCACTCTTATAGCGTCTCGCATTAAACGCCTTGCGTCTTACGTCTCGTGTCTTACGTTTAGCGTTGATCTTTTCTCTTATGGCGTCTACCGAATTGCTTATAGCATCTTCCATAACAATCGCGTCCAGCGATTCTCGTTTACCGTCAAGTATCTAGTATCTCGAGCCTTAAATCTGGCGTTTGCCTAGCGTTTCTAGCCTAGCGTCTAATAACATATTATCTTGCGTCTAGATCTTAGCGCGTAGGGTCTAGCCCCTACCGTGTAGTGTCACTTTATCTTTCGTCTCTCGTGTAGAGTCTCATGTCTAGCGTCCATCGTCTAGTAACTCACGTATTACGTGTCGCGACTAGCGACTGTTACCTAGCATGACTGTGCTAGCGTCACGTATCTAGCGTCTTGCCTCTAGCATTCTGCGTAGAGCGTCTATCGCTAAGCTTTTGTGTACCGCGTCTAGTGTACAGTTTCTAACGATTACTGTCTAGCGTTTCCGCGCTTTCATCTCGCATCTAGGATCTAATTGCTCGCATTCAACGCCGTAAATTGAACGTCTAGCGTCTAAAATCAATCACCGAGCATCTAGCGACTCGAATTCCACGTATAGCGTACAGAGCCTTGCGTAGAGGTCCTTTTTTCTCGATTTTATTGTCTGGCCTTTCGAATTTAGCGTCTGGGATCAATTGTCTCGCATCTAGCGTGTATCATGTAACATCTCGCATCTTGCGTCTCCCATCTACCGTCTGTATCTAATAATATTTTTAAAATGCCGCGTTACTAGATAGAGGAGTATTATTCTCCATCCAGTTTCACAGAATATTCTCAACTCATCCCTTCTATAGACTAATGACGCCATGGACTTGCTACGCAATGGGGAATTAATTATTTAGGGAAAGATAAAGCTTTTGTGGATCTAGTTTCACCCGTAGATAATCTCTTAGGGTATAAAGAATTTGTAGCAACCAGTCAATTATCAGGACTCCCTATGGAAGTTTCCTTCGGACATGCCATTCCCTATGTCTGCATGTAGTAGAGGATTCAATTTTGGACAACTAATTCTTCCCTTGTTTCCAATATAGTCACGGAGTGGGATTGCAAGGGTCAATACCTAATTGTACAGTGATTATCATATTCCCGGTATATGATTCCACGGCGTTCGAATAACTTAGAAGTCTGCATCCAGAAATTCATGGGCCCCTTTTACATTTGCATCTCCATTTGCAAGTCCATAATTTATCAAAAAATATAGTTTGAGTTTAAAGTAATGGAGCAGCATTTTTATACGCCTTATCGGCATTTCTTTATGTGCAACTACTGCTAATAACATGTTTTCTATTGAATCATCCCGTAAAAGAAATGAATATTAATAAATCTCCATGAAGGTGTGCCTGAGTACAAATATTGAAACCAATTTGCATGTTTATAAGTTTAAAGTTTAAAGTTTACTTATAAGTTTAAAGTTAAAGATTCTATTGATTTCTGTGAAAAGGCTGATTTAAACTATGTTGCTTTTCTTGTGATCCTTCGTAAGCTCAGCATGCATTATTTATCTCACTCTCAAACAATTGTACTATCTTCACTCACTAGCTCGCTTCCATATATTCAGTTAGATTTTATATTTTTATCCGTTAATTTAGGATATGACATATATTTCAATGAAAGAGCTTCAGTTTCAATGTTTCCATTTTCACGGCAATAGTTCCATAAGAAATTCTCGCACCCTAAACTATTTCTACTTCGGTGGTCTGTTTCTATCAAATGTAAATCATAGAATTTCAAACAAGCAAATTAATTTTTTTCAATTCATACCTTGTGTATGTATTGAAGTATATATAAGTATATACATAGCATCAGAATTATACATGGATTGACAGCGCTGTTGCGTTTAGATCACTGAAATCTTAGCAGTTTACCCGGCGTTCAGCGCCGACTCCGTAATGTATACTCGTCGCTTATCATTATATGCAGCATATTAATAAGGGAACTTAGCGGACTTATCGTATTTTAAGGTAGCTAATGGCAAAAACCAAGAATTTTTAGCATTATAACGGCATATTCATAGAGAAACTAAGCGGATCTATCGCAATTCAAGCAAATTATTGGGAAAACAAAGCATTCCTATCATTATAACAGCATAATATTAAGGGAACTTAGCGAATATATCGTATATTAAGGTATCCCTTGGGAAAATAAAGAGTTTCTATCATTATAAAGCATACGAAAATGGGTAAGAATGACTTTGTGCCAGATGGTGCGCACCCAGGAAAAATCCCAAGGAAGAATGGACTTGAAAAAACTCTGACGGGACCGGGAATCGAACCCGGGTCTCCCAATTGCCGGTCGGGTGCTCTGTCGGTTGAACTATCCCGGCAGAACATTTCTCCAAGCCATTCGGGATACTTTGTGGGCAAAGGACGTTGCGAGTTCGTCCGCATGGCGGAATCGTTTGCGTCTAGCTTCATTGAAGTAACGGCCACACAAAGAGATGAAAGGAAACCCCCTTCTGGTAGTAAACAAACGAAAATGGGTAAGAATGACTTTGCGCAAGAAATGTTCTGCCGGGATAGCACAACGGACAGAGCACCCGACCGGCAATTGGGAGACCCGGGTTCGATTCCCGGTCCCGTCAGACTTTTTTCAAGTCCATTCTTCCTTGGGATTATAAAGCATATTCTTAAAGAAACTATCTGGATCTATTGCAATTAAAGCTAATTATTGGGGAAACTATGCATTCCTATCATTATAACAGCATATTATTAAAGGAACATAGACATATACCATACACCTTACATATTTTAAGGTAACCATTAGGAAATCAAAGAATTTCTATCATTATAACAGCATATTCTTAAGGAAACTAAGCGAATCTATCGTAATTCAAGCAAATATTTGAGAAAACTAAGAATTCCTATCAATACCACAACATAACATTAAGAGAATTTAGCGGTCGTATCGTATTTTAAGGTATTCCTTGGGAAAACAAAGAATTTCTATCATTATGATGCATATTCTTTAAGAAAGTAAGCGGATCTATCGTATTGTAAGGTAACCAATTGGAAAACAAAGAATTTCTATCATTATAACAGCATATTCTTAAAGAAACTGAGCAGATGTATCGTAATTCAAGCTAATTATTGGGAAAACTAAGAATTCTTATCATTATAACAGTACATTAATAAAGGAACTTAGTGGACCTATCGTTATTTAGGGTAACCAATGGGAACACCAACATTTTCTATGATCATAACAGCATATTCTTATAGAAACTAAGCGGATCTATCATAATTCAAGCTACTTATTGGGAAAACCTAGAATTCCTATAATTATAACATCATATTGATTAGGGAACTTAGCGGACCTATCGTTTTGTAAGGTTACCAATGGGAAAACCAAGAAATTTAATCATTATAACAGTATATTCTCGCGAATATTTGACAAAATTAAATAATTAAATGGCCACCTTTACGGCAATACTCTCTGATACCGTTTTGTGTCGTTAAATAATTGTAGATCCGTGTGTATGTTTTAAGTACTAGGTATATATCGAGAAGAGTATTTATGGATTGAGTGAAAAGAAGGATTCGGAGAATTTCGGAATACTCCACGGCGAACTAAATAAGAAAGTTTGATACAGAGACATGTTTTTATAAATCTACTTCTATTCGGAAAGAAATACCCATATATTGCTTGTTATTCACACCCCGTGCCACTTGCAGTTTGGTCATCTCCCTGCAATTTTTCTCTGCTCTGTTGTTGGCAAAATTTCTATTCTTCATCGACACACGAGGTAGATTAGCAGAGGCACGAGACAGCACCTATACGATACTGAATCTGCATTGTTGCTGACTTTTCACGCTTTACAGATTTCTGAGAAAGACTCACAGCTTCGAGAAGCTTGTTAGAACTGCATTGGGAATAATTTAGAGCAATCATGTGAAACATTACAGAAATTTGAGAAGCTAAAACAGTAACATTATCTCTAGATGCATGAAAGAGCATCTAGTATTATGCAATTATACTCCGTGAATAAATCTACCCGATCTATTACGAATTAAAGCTATTTTAATTCCTTAACTATTAAACTCCTATTTAATATTCTATTTAACCTCCTGTTTAATTCTCGGCGAGGAACAATATTAATTCAAAATACTTTTTATATTTAATGATGGAAATGGAAAACGAATTGTGTTCCTTAAAGACTTTTTCTTACCCTACATTCCCTTATAGTTTCTCAACTATCTATCCCTTATTCTACCATTTAAGTTTATCTGAGCGATTCTATTCTAAATACTAAACATGATTTACAGATACATAGGGACTTATTCTTTCCGCGAACGATACGCGATAACAATAAACTAAGGTCACTCGAACCCTACTGTCGGATTGAAAATAGTATAGACCGGGACTTTGACGCGTTACCCATTGATGATCTGCTATTACATTGGGACATGTTATATATCGTTCGAAAGAGTATTTATTTGTCTTTAAAATGATAAACATTAGGAGTCAATATCGATCTCCTGCTTTATGTGAGTCGACGTAAACCAAATCAAAACACGGTAAATTCGTGCAAATCCATGACTCGGTCATCTTCACATCTTTGTCGAACAATGACCAGGAATCACAGAAAAACCAAACTTTCAGCAGAAATGTGGCATATAGTCGTGAAGCAAAATCCGCGTTTCTGAGATCCGACCATGATTTAATGACCTTTGATAAGCGTCTGAATTAAAAATCGATGATCTCCTCCTACAAATTTGATTCTACACAGTTGAAATTTTTACTACGCGCTATTTAAATGATTTAGAATAAACAAGAGAGGGCGATTTTTCCTAAATACATTGGGGATAGATATATGAGGTGGCCTATAATGATGACGTTGCTCCGGCGAGACGACGTTGCCGCCTTCTCGAGACGAGAAAGCGCGTCATGCATTTGAACCGTGCTGATTGTGCCCTGATTGTGCCCTGATTGTGCATAAAACGGTGTTTGAGTAACGTAGAGGTATAACCATCCATCCCTTAGATGCAACTATAACTCAATAACTCCAGAATATAATTTCACTCGACCACACAAGATCTATACCACAAATTCGTTTGAAACTGTTATCAAATATATACTTCGACGAGTTCATAGAAAATCCTGAGAATTACTTCGAGGGAAAAGAATTGCTTTGGCAGGGAATTGCAGTTGAAAGAATCAGTGCTTGTCCTTTTGGAGGTATTTACATAAAGCTTCATTCTTAGAAGTAAACTATTACTTTAATTACTTTACGGAAACTATGTGTAGGGACATGGTAATCTTTGTCGGGAACTGACTACCTGTTTCGTGCCATTGAAAATTCCTTATCGCTTTTATATATGAAATTGAGAAGATCCTTGCTGGTCTTTAACCTTCATCTCCCTTCCCCGGAAGTTTTTATCTGCTCTCTAATAGTCCAGTTGGTTCTGTTTTGCGGATAGAATATACCGTTAAAAAGATTTAAACGAAATCCATATTTTTCTTCAATTGACATGGTCCGAAGAGACATACCCTAAAGTAAAGAAATATAATTGCTAGGGTTAAATCTTCCTATGAAGAATGGAAAAAATTGAGATTGTTCTTAACCAGATAGTGAATAATACGGCGCTACGTTGTGGTATTTCCGAACGTACCATGAAAAGTATCAGGATGGAAATTAGGACAAATGATCATGGAGTTATATGTTCCCAAGAAGGGTGTCCTAGAAGACCCCGAATAATATTGAATGAATGTTTCAGGGTGTTCTTGCACGACTTTTTCTTGTGAGAAATTTACCCAACAGTTGCTTATGTATCAGCTGATTTGCACGAAGAACATGACAACTTTCCCTAGCTTGTTATATCCATAATGTGTGTTGGTAATGAGGGGATTGGGATTCAAGTTTGAGGGATATTACTGTAAATATAAATGTGTAAGACACGAGCAGTTCTTGACTTTTCCCTGAGGAATTGCCACAAGTAAAAGCACCAAAATATTTCGTGTTTGAATAGGCGCCTCCCTTGCAGCTATGGCCAAGGCACTATCAGCACGGTTCAAATGCGCGCTTTCTCGTCTCGAGAAGGCGGCAACGTCGTCTCGGCGCAGCGACGTCATCATTATAGGCAGCCTCATATTTCTCCCCCCAATGCATTTAGGAAAAATCGCCCTTGCTTATTTTTTCTAAATCATTTAAATAGCGCATAGTAAAAATTTCAACTGCGTATAATCAAATTTGTAGGAGGAGATCGATTTTTAATTCAGAAGCTTATCAAAGGTCATTAAATCATGGTCGGATCTCAGAAACGCGGATTTTGCTTCACGACTATATACCACATTTCTGCTGAAAGTTTGGTTTTTCTGTGACTCCTGGTCATTGTTCCACAAAGGTGTACATATGACCGAGTCATGGATATGCGCGAATTTACTGTGTTTTTATTTGGTTTATGTCGACTCACATAAAGCAGGAGATCGATATTGACTGCTAATGTATATCATGTTAAAGACAAATAAATACTCTTTTGAACGATGTATAACATGTTTCAATGTAATAGCAGATCATTAATGGGTAACGCGTCAAAGTCCAGGTCTATACTATTTTCAATCCGAAAGTAGGTGTTTACACCCCCTGCCACACGCAGAAAGGCAGCTTGCAGGGTACATACGAGTATGTAGATGTATTTTTTACTACTAAATAGCTACAAAATTATGGTATTTACAAACATTTTTCTATATCTCTGTGAAAGAATACTTAGCATCACATAACTATGTTCTGTGGATGAATCTAACCTATCCCTTCAGAATGTTAATTATTCAGGTATCTTATTCTACATTGTTTTTCTGCTTGAGGTATGTTTATTTGAGCAAGCCTATTCTATATACTAAACATGTTTTACAGAAAGATCGGAAAAAGAACTATTTCTTAAGCACTTTCCGTTATCCTACTTTCCATCATATTTCCTAATCTATCTATCCCTTTCTCTACCTTTTATTTCTTGATGTATTATCAAGTCTTACTCCTGGACTTGTTGCACAGAGGTACTTCCTGCTTTTCCTCGTATTCAGCCGATGATGTAGGGAAGGGAGGGTTTGGAGGAATTACCTAAAGCCCTAAGAAGTGGACCCCCCCAGTCCCTTGTGACGTGCATTGAGGTTCATCCCTATTCATGCATAGGGAGCCCTCTGCCACAGGTCCTGGAGCAAGTTCCGACCTATAGACAGAAAGAGCGACCAGCTGAGAAGTGAGAACTCAGTTACCTCACCGCTGGAGAAGAAGGTGAAAGAAAGGCTCCTGAAAGAGATGCCTGCTTCTATAGGCCTCAAACGAGGCTTAGGACGAGAGATGCATGACTTCAATCGCCCCCTACAGAGCAGGTGATCAATACATGTAGATGCACTTCTATGCTAGCCACCATTAAATTCCTTCCAATGGTTTAAATCGAATTTGGGAGGAGAATGATTACAATTTGGTCTCGGAAATTCAGATTTTACTGTATACTGGTATATAATTATGAATTAGGTCATTAAATCCTTGTATAGAAAGAAAACTTCATATGAGATGTAAAAGAGATTTTAGCAAGGAATCTTCTCCATTAAGATTAAGCTTTAGAAAGTTTAATTTCTTTAATATCTCTAAAAAATTGACTCATTGTATCTGGTATATAGAATGAATTTGAAGATTAAGAGGAATAAAACTGACTGTAAAGTAAACAGAAAAGTCTACGAGTACTCACAATGTGTATATCACTCAAGAGGATCTGGTTCAGCATTCACCTGGAAAAAAAGAGAGAAGAATTGAGTTGAGGTAAATGTCATTTACACTTACATTAGCACTCAGCATGCCACCTAGCGGCGTATAACAGGGGATGTGAAAACACCGAACCTAATAATAAGCTACCTAATTGGTAGAGGCTTTGTACATTTCTTCTTTCTTTTTGATTGATCATGTTTCACTGCCGTAAGTAATCACACTCCATACAAAATATTTACTAAACCTCAGATTTATTGGAATGGAACGTGATGTAAGAAGTTCTTTCACCTTTTCAAATATTTATAAATGCAGAAAATATGAACCCAGCATTGATTAAATATGAACACCAAAGGAGAAGAAGAATCAAATAAAAAATTCCAAGTCACTGAATCAATAAGCGGTTCCTTCCTTTTAATTTTCCTGACAATAACGTTGTACATCCCGCATCCATAACTGAACGCCTTATTGAGTATCATGTTACTGTGGACGATATTCTAAATAATCGGAAAAATTTCTCACGGTTCAAATTAATATGTTTCCAAAGTCTAAAATATAACGATATCAAAAATGTATGACAAATATGGAAATGTATTCTCCTTATCTAAGTATGATGTCCACTCAGCCATTGTCCTCTCCATGTCCTTTCACTTTTCCAATGGATGAACCAGCGAGAAATAAGCTACTTATTAGAAACTCTATTTACTACTCCTAAAACGCATAGCCCTCTAAGTCTGATCTTCTGACCCTAATACATCTTGAATGTGCATTTTCAACAATAAAATAAAACTGCAATGGACACCTACATATTTATACTGCCTCACGAATTCTAAAGTTGCGCCACTAATTTGATAGGGGGATTGGCATCAGGGGTGCTACTCCAGGGTGAGATTCACCGTTTGCACACACGGGACGGCAGGGCTCTGTACGTTACTATAAAGTGTCACGAACCTCCATTTAATTAAAGGTACGTGAATTAAAATTACGTGAAATCTCTTACCCGTATTAAGGTAACGAATCATATCTTTGGACGCGAAAAAGCAATAAATACATTAATGGTCGGCGTGAACAGAATTCTAATGTCTCCAATTCATTGTTTATGAACGGATCAAAACACAAATTTAAAATTGATTTACGGTTCATAGTAGTGAAAGGCTTAAGGAAAGGACGGCCCTGAACATCCAAAACGAGTGTAAAAGAATTTAAGGTCATCAAAGGCGCACATCGGATATAACGGAACAATTTGAGAAAGGTCGCTTCTCTGGTAACAAATCTATACAACGGAAAGGGAAAGCAAAACATCGATGGGCATTGAAAAGAAACAAACACACGGAAATAAGTTTCACCTTCGTTTGACTCAGCCAAAGATAGGATGAAAGAGAAAGTGCATATTGTTGTTAAGACGTAACACATCAAAAATAACAGATAATGGGATAAGTGCCTATAAATAATATCTTCTTCCTTCCTTTCAAAGGTATTTAATGTATATGTCTATGTAAGTACCCTGCAAGCAGCCATTCGGAGTGTGGCAGGAAAAGAATGACTCTACTTCCCTAATCGATGAATTTTGCGTATTGTGCGCGGAAAAAACTGAGTTCTTAAATCGTTTCTTTCTAGCATCCGTTTCTCTGATCATTTTCGTAGTATCAGAACGGCCTATGTAACGTGGGGGACGCATTATATCGGCTACAACTGCCCTGACGTGCTTTCTCTGATTGTATCTAGTAAATTAATTCTTTGATTAAGAATTTAAATTCTTAAGATTTCCGTCATGCGTACCCTGCAAGCCGCAATTCGGAGTGTGGCAGGGAGTGACTCTACTTCCCTAATCGACGAATTTTGCGTATTGTACGCGGAAGTAACTGAGTTCTTGAATCGCTTCGTTCTAGCATCTGTTTCTCTGATCATTTTCATAGCATCAGAACGGCCTATGTAAGTGGGGGACGCATTATATCGGCTACAACTGCCCTGACGTGCTTTCTCTGATTGTATCTAGTAAATTAATTCTTTGATTAAAAATTTAAATTCTTAAGATTTCCGTCATGCGTAACGAAGCAGCTGAGCAACGCTCACAGATTTATCGTAGCAATTCCTTACATAACATCGCCTTTCGCTGCACCTTTTCTATACTATTGAAAATTACATGTTAAGATTATCAAATCTGTAAATAAGATTATCACCTTATCAAATGCAAAGAGATTTGTAAAATAAAGAGGACGCTGATAGTACATCTTATACGGAACGAAGAGGAATTGGAATGAATGACTCAAGAGTTAACTGAACTTCGTTACTTGTTCATAGAGACGCGAATTTATTTTCCGCAAGAGCTAATTTTTCAAATCTTCTGTTTATAATTGAGTGTGATATTATAAAGCCTTGGTAATAGCGAATAAATACGAAACATTTCAAATTAGCATTTCCCATGCGCTTGCTCTCATTACAAATCTCCCAAAGAAAACGCGAAATACAAACACCAAATTTGTTTAATGATTTTATTCAAGAAAAGTTTGAATTCAGTAGGACGAGCATTCAGAATCGTTCCGCGATATTCAAATTAGATTTACCAATACGTCTATTGCAATACAAATGCAATAAAAATCACTATAATTGCAGAAAACCGAAGAAGAATTGAATTGAAGAAGGTAATTCTATTGAGTCAATTAAATTATATCCCAAACACAATATTTCGAACCTAGGCGTCACTGAAATATAGCAAGACTAAAAGCGAGAACTGAGAGCTATTATAGGTCTCTTCGTGACGCTTGGACTGAACAATCTGAACAATTTTGAACAGTTCAATTGTGAATGCATTTTGTTCAATCCTCGCAATTCATATTACAACTAACTTTTCAATCAGTCGCGCCGAAAATCATAACACGAACACTCACGCGTTGTATTCCATACAACAAGTTTCTCTCTTGGCCAAATGTCTAAGCTATGTTAAACTAATGGTAATTTATGAAGATGAAAATAAAGTAGTATAGTGAATTATCCTTATGAATTTATGAACATTCTCTTCCGAATAATGATTTTTTTAAAGATTTTTTGTACACAAGTAAAGAGTACTCAAAGAGCTGAAACACATTTCTATTACTTATAAGGAAATATCTTTTCAAATTAACCCGATTACAAAACGATATTAATTATTACGATACATAATTCCATTATACACTAGTTTAAACGAAAGTTGGGCAGTAGTTAACGGAAAACCCAAGCGGTCGCGCGTTTGACGCATTTAAAATTTAACGAAGCGTGTCATAAAGGAATACACACTGACCCAAGATTGATAATGTCACCCAGGAAGAAACAGGGCCAAAGAAACCATCCATGTTGTATGGAATACAATAGCGCGACTGACGGAGGGTTAAGCTAAACCGAATCTCCTTCCATGCATTATATACCTAATTAAGTCATTCACTTGATACAGAAGAGAAAAACTAAGAATGGAAAGATCAGCTCCAACTTTCGTTACGTGGTCGCAGTAAGTCTATTGACACGACGTTAAGATATTTATGACCAATTATTATTCCTAAGGGGGCAAATGGGTAAAGTGACTTTAAATAAATAACCCTGAGTCATAGAAGAGCAGTTAGAGAAATTTGACTTTACTCTAATTTGATTGAATTGAAGTTAACTATTAGGAAAATATTACTAAGCAATCCAAAAGACTAAAGAAGGACTCTAATGTAGTTCACATTGTGCTTGGACTAAAAATTCAAAATAAGGAGTGAAAATCCAAATATGATGTAATGTGCACAATTAAAACATTCATTATGTGAAAATACCCCAATTTCTCATCAAAAGAAAGAAAAGGAACATATAAAGGCATTAAGTATTACTTGCGAGAGTTGATTAATAAGAATCAAAAGTCTTTATATAATATTAATGTTTTCTGAGTAAATACATATGAGATTAGGTTTACTGAGTTTATATTGTGAGACATTGCAGTTGAAAATACAAAAGAAAAGCAGTGTATATTCTGAGTGATTTGTCCAAATTAATGAATAAGCACCTGTAATGTTTCCTAAGTATTTGTTCAGTGTTTAATCCTTGATTCTTAATGAATTATAAGATATAAACGATGCGTTGATTACTGCTACTTTTGTTTAATCCCCGATGTCAAAATAGTTCATCTCCAACACCTGTTATCATATTAATTTTATTAAATATTTTGATGATGAACAAAAGATATTAAGCAATTGCGGTATGTTTCTTTGATAACAACGACGCTTTCAAATCTATTTGTTTTGGGAAATAAATATTCCTTTTGGCATGACTAATTTTACGTGAATTAAAAAACTGGAAGTGTATAAGCAAAAAATACGAACCCTGCATTGAATACGAAAACCAAAGTGGAGGAGGGATCGAACAAGATAACCCTTAACCATTACCATTAAATTGATTTAAAAAGCCGAGGTTACTGTTTCACTACTTGTCCTTTCTCTTAATCGTCCTAAAAATAACGTTCTAGATTAATCAACGACCCTTATTACATAATTTGAAACCCGTCATTTACTATCATGTTACGCTCGACCATGTTCTAGTTACTCGGAAAAATTTCTCACGATTTAATTCAAGTCTTCATACATTGGGTATGACATGTTTTCAAATTCCATAAAATGACGACATGAATCAAAAATCGTTACGAAGAAATCTGAAGATAAATTCTCCATACCTTGAGTTCGACCTCTACTCGGACGTTGTCCTATCCACTTCCTTCCGCTTTCAAAAACGAGTGAATCATACGCCTCAGCAGTATCGCCAACGAAGGAAATAGCTCACTTCCCAAAATCCTGGGAAAAAACATATTCAATAAATACCATACCAAGTAAATTTGAACGAGTAGTAATTTTTGTACAACCACGGGCCGAATATCGAATTCAAACCATTAAAATTTTGAAGCGAAGATTGCAATAACTTTGTTGATGAAAAAATTATCTTGCTTTCTCCGAGGTATTGGCTTCTGGAAAATAACTCCTCCTTTTGACATGTTTTAATTTACGTTAATGAAAAAACTGCAAATTTTATGCAAGAAATATGAACTTGAAATGCATTGAAATGATAAATATTGAATGAAAATATTAACACCAACGCAGAAGAGGAATCGAAAGAACACACGTCAATTCAATTTAATGCATTAAAAAATTAAACATTATTGATTCAATAAGCTGTCCTATCATTTAATTTTCCTGATTATAACGTTGTGCATTAAACTACAGCCCTTATCAATAACTGAACACCTTATTGGATATCATGTAGTTCTGGACGATATTCTAATTAATAAGAATAATTTCCTAAGATTTAGTTTAAGCCCTCCTCGAATGGGTATGAAATAAGTTCATAAAATGACCATATGGATCAAAAATCAATACGAAGAAATCTGAACTTAAATTCTTTTTACCTTGAGTTCGACCTCCACTCAGCAATTGTCCTCTCCACGTTCTTTCCCTTTTCTAAAACGAGTGAATTATACGCCAAAGGAATAACATCAACGACGGAAATGACTAACTTCCCAAAAACCTGGAAAAAAACATATCAATAAATAGCATTCCAAGTAAATTTGAACGAGAAGTAATCCTATGTATAATCACGGCCATTGCCAAAATCACACCATTACAATTTTGCAGCGAGGATTGCAATAACTTTCGAAAAATTATTCTCGCTTTCTCTAAGGGTAGGTAAGGCTTTTTGGTAATAACTCCTTCTTTCGACAGGATTTAATTTACGTTAACGAAAAAATGCAAATCTATATGCAAAAAATAAGAACCTAATCCCACGTCAATTCAATTAAATACCTTTAAAAATTCAAATTTACTGATTCTATAAGCTGCCCTGTCCTTTAATTTTCCTTATTATAACGTAGTACATTAAACCTCAGCCCTTTTCAATAACTGGACTCATAATTGAATATCATGTAACTCTGGAAGATATTCTAATTAATAAGAAAAATTTCTCACGATTTAATTTAAGCCCTCGTCAATTGAGTATAATATTTGTTTTCAAAGTCCAAAATATTACGATATATATAAAAAATGTATGACAAAGGAATTGAAATGAGTTCTTATTATTTGAGTTCGACCTCCACTTAGTCATTGTCCTCTCGCTTTTCCGAAAGGAGTGATTCATACGCAGCAGTAATAACATCAACGAAGGGAATGACTCACTTTCCAAAAACCTGGAAAAACATATTAAATGAAGTAAGGATTGCAACTGCTTTCGAAACCTTATTCTCGCTTTCTCTAAGGTTCATGATATTTAGGAAAAGACAAGGAAGACAATAATTTCAAATTTCTGACATTCGTTAACGACTAGCAGTTACTAGCAAAATACACATTACATTATATAAGAACCGATCAGTATAAAATCCAAGAAGTAGCGTAAAGAAGAAAAATCTGATTGTAAATCGAGAACGCAAAGAAAAGAAATAGTAATGCTTACGATTCAAGACTTAACTGGACTTCGTCACCTAGTTACGCAGACGCGACCGTCATGCGTTGATATTACAAAACGATGACCATTAAAATATCATAATTTATTATTCGCTGAAGCTGATTTTTCTAATGTTATGTTAATATTTGCGTGTGTTATTGCAAAGCAGAGGAATTCCAGAAGAAATAAGAGTGAATTTCAAATCGTGAATTCCGTTACGACTACGCCGTAAGATCGCCTGGGGCTACGCGAAATGTTAATATGAAATTAGTTCAACGATTCTGATTCCGACAAAGAGTCGTAAATATTATTCTAACTTTACAATAATAATAACCACAATTCACGAAACTATTGAGTTCGGGAGGACGAGCATTCGGATCTTTTACGCGAAATTCAAATCTGGATTCCGTTTCTTACGGTAACAGTGCCAGTCATAAAAGGCCCTAGAAATGCTCATTAGAGAATAGTTTCGGGAGGTAAAACTCGGCGACGAAACTGAACACCGAACAACAACTTTTAAACTCTTTTACATTCCCTCCAAATTCTCAAGTACGAAACACTTAACCTAATGGAACGGTGGTTAGTGATGAAAATGATTCGAGAAATTCATTTAAAGGGATTTGGATAAGATAATCGATTACGATACTCATACGAGTGCAAATTAAACTTAAGAAGTCAGCAATTAAAGTATTTCATGGAACTTACCGTTAGTGCGAAATCATGGCTGGCGACAGCTGGTATCTTCACGCCTTCGATCGTATTTTTTCTAACTAATCGTTAATATATTAACAAATATATTTTCAAAAGAATAGCATGACTTTAAAACTTCGCTTCCATTCCCTAACTTAAAACTTAAACTTAACGGACAAAATTCAAATTTCAACGGTTCCTCCAGCAACAATTGTTAACAC
>KZ308467.1:749699-776867 GCA_000376725.2 Ladona fulva | reverse complement strand
GTTAATAATGATTGATAATTTAGTAAATATTAAAATTAATGTCCGTAGTAAACATTTACTAAATCATATAAGATTTATTATGCTATGGTTAATGTTTACAGTATTATTGATTATGAAGTCATTATAAAGTTTTCTCTTTTATAAAGTTTTGTTTTTATGTATTTAGTATTAATCCAGAGTTCCGCAGAAAAACAGCTGATGGTCTTCTCAGTATATATGATAACAACTGTCAACTATAAGAATTAACGTGATTAATTGATTAATTATCAAAATGAAAAATAATCTGCCACAAGAATCATGCAATGAAATAACAAAAATGCATTAGCAGATGGAACTGGTGACCTATGGTCATTTCACCTAAAAGTAAGAAAATTCTTGCAGGGTGAGCTGTCTTTGCTAGCTGTAGAGCAGAAATACGGATTAATGTTTTCAATGTTGTAGCTTTGGAAGGCACATAGAAAATAATAAGTAAGACAATGATGCGCTCATTGAGGATCTGAATCCTGAATAAGTGGATCCTAGAAATGATTTAAAACTCGGAAGAAAGGGGTTCACAAAGAACAGTGAAGAGTATCTACTGTAGTGCTGGGAATGAGGCACGAAAATAACGGAGTGGGAAAATAGAGAGATAATGACTGGTTTTTGTAAAAGATGAATTTACTTATGTTGTGAAGGAGGATCATAAATCAATGATAGGGAAGTCACGACTATGTTCTCAGGACTAAGGGGTATTATTATGTATTAAAAGAAATGCACAATTAATGTATGTACGAATGATTTTAGAATTTGTTCAGGAAACGGAAATTCTGAACCCAAAGTCTTATCGTTTGACTGCCAAAAGATATAGTTAGTGAAGGAGATCGTATGAATATTTTAGATCATGCGATTAGCCCACTGCGACAGCAGATTCGTATACAATTTTGCCTCGGTTTACGAATTTAAGTCTTTCCAGTTCAATGTTCGTAACTCGAAAAGTTTGTATCACGATACCCTGTTGCACATCTTTTCAGTTTTTTCGGTTCGTATGTCGAAAAGTTCATACTTAGAGCGATTCGTAAGTCGATGTGCTTTGTACGGCTGTCCTCAAAATCAAAGGCTCCATAACTGAATCGAGTAGCAAACCAATAGTAGGAGAAATTGTTCCTCTTCTACTCTAACTCAGCACTGCGGGTTGAGCTGCTGTTCGCTCGCCGTAAAGAACGAAATCCGTCCTCATAATGTAGAGTCCCGGCGAATGATCCGTTTATTCTCCGTCATGTATCCTTTAATACTCCATCCCTTTCTCAATGTGTTTGTTTTCACCGCCAGACGATCGAGTTTCTTTTTTTAATAGGACAATTCGCCGCTCGCCTTCTCTTTCCTCCTCTTTCGGACCTGCCGCACAGAAAAACTCGCCGGCCGCTGAAAAACCAGTCGGTCACGAACTTGGAAGGAAAATTCACTCCAGAAAAAATGTCCTTGAATTCCCATCTAACTTTTATGGAGTCCGACGCGCAGCTGCTAAGAGACACGTAAAACAAGTTTGTACTGTTATTGAAGTCCATGGTGATTTCTTTTCGCCGTCAGGTCCGCCGTTATTTCCTAATTCGATTCGAAAGATCCCCTTGTTTTGTACACTGCTTTGATTGGATCAAAAAACCGTCAAGGCTTAATTACGTGATCGGCCCCTTATCGAAGCCGATGATTTGTGACGGAGGTATAATGACGCGAAACTGATGAATAATGCAATAGGAAAGAATGTTTCGAACTCAAGGCTGTGATTGTCATTTTATGTTCGGATGTAGTTTAGTTTACGGACCATCCCGGAAAGATCGCTCGTCGCTGAAGCTGCGTGTTAAAGTCGATATGAGCGGGATCGAGACCGTGAAAAGTAATTACACCGGGAGAAAATGGGTTTACTTCCAAGGAAGAATATCTCTCTGGAGATTGCTATTTTATCTGCTTCCGAGGAACTAATTTGGAGCTCCTTGCGCACTTCCTAAATGAGAACAGATTAAAAAATTGAGTGAAGGTAAGGGAGAAGGTAACAGGGTAGAGCTACCTGAAGCTTCCTGGAGACCGTTATCAATTACATTGAAGTATCGATTGTTCTCCTTTTCGTATAAACTATTCGAATAAAGGGAATGAGGCTTACTAAGATGAGGAGTGAGGAAGTTTATACCTCTTTCCTCTTTGTAGCAGAACGATTGGATAAACTCTACGTAGGTGCAAGACGACGACCTTGCGAATAGCAGTTTTTACAGCATTCAATAAGTATTGACCATTAATAAGAATCACTCATCCCTTGATAGTTCCCATTTTATCACATCCGTGAACAAGATTGAGAGAAAAGCAATTGAATGGGACCTTTTTTCCTATCCTGTACCAAAATAGGGGAAACATTCATCAATANGGATACCAAGAGACGTGAAGAGACCAAGAAGAAGACCAAGGGACCGATGGAACAGAGACATCATTCAGTATTTAGGGGTAACATGGCAACGAGAAGCTCAGAATAGAGAGAATTGGAAAGCGCTTGGGGAGGCCTACATCCGACGTCGGATTGAAAATGGCTGATGATGATGATGATGATATATATAGTCTTTATTGGGCGAAATCAGGACTAGAGAAAGGATTGAAGTAAAGGTGTTAAATTTTGCACAGTAAAGTTGTGCGGCTAAATCCCAAGAAATGTGTGTGTGAAAAATAACGACATAGTCTTGTAAAATATGTCATAGTCATGTCGCTATTTTTCACACTTGTCATTCCTTAGGACTAGAGAATCCCATCTTCCATTCGACCCTTGTGAAAATAAATATAACAATATTCCATTCATCAAAATATACAACGCTATACAAATATACAAAACGCTAAAAAAATATGGTAGTTGGTATATCATGGGATACATAGGATGGATGGGTGCCAGGATGAATGGGATTTTTCTGCATCGCTCATACCTCGATAGCTTTCATAATATCACAGCGCTGAGCAAAGCAGACGAGAAATGAAAGGTACATTTCCCTCCATCCAGTGCCAAAAGACGAATGGCCAACTTCCAATCATCATTTGGTAGCAGAAACGGGTTACCATCTATAAAACTCATCCGTAAATCATCTGTTGAATGTTCGCGTCTCTATTCGCAATCAGTTTAATAACTCTGTCCTGTTTATTTCCGCAGGTGGTGACACATATTCTCAGCTATGTTTCCCTTTCGGATCGGATAGTTGCCAGTAGAGTATGTCGCCTCTGGCGGGAAGCTGCATCAGATCCACGCCTCCATTCGGAAAACGCTTGGGTTATAAGGGATGACCTCTGCCGCCCCGCAATGACGGTGTGCAGGGGCATCTCCAGCAATCTCCTCCCCCCACCCACATGCCTCAACCTAGTCCTCAACGATGTAGAGATTAAAGTTTCTGACGTCCTGACGGAAGACCCCGGTGAGTCTCTGAACGTTTTTAAACTTATCGTTAGATTTTTCCCAGCGGTAAGCTTTTCAATTGGGTGTATCGATGGTCAATTTTACACTTTCAATCGGATTATTTCAAGAGTGAAAATAGTTTTTGTTTCGTATGTATTTATCTACACTTGGTTCTTAATTATTTACTTAATAAAATCAATGGAAGCTTTAACCTTGTAGAATTCCATAACAGGAAGCATGCTAAGTAACCGTGCACATTCTACAGAAAGAAACTGTCTTTCTTTCTGTCGAATTTGCAGTTATTTACTTATGCTTCCTATGTACTTAATGTTTACCACAAGCGGGTTGCTTCCAGAGGTAGGCGTGCTTATCTAGAAAGTTGTAACTAATACTTCTACATAAATACCCTGCAAGCCGCCTTCGGTGTGTAGCAGGGGGTGTAAACACAAACCGTTCGAGTTACCTTTTTAGCTCATTACTGTCGCGTATCGTTCGCGGAAAGAATTTTAGTAGTATTATTGTTTTAAGTGCTTCAACAGCTAAGGTCATTTTGCACGTGGGCCCCTAACGGGAATCGAACCAGGAACCGCTCTCACCAAAATTGAACGCGTTACCCAAACGGCTATCCGGCAGCCCCATGGAAAATATTTTTACATATTTAATACCACATACATTTTAATGATACATTTAAAATTCAAGTTGTTGAGTGAATGGATGATTCTCATCATAAAGAGGAGTGCTTGTCAGGAAACTGCGAATTTTTCCCCAGATTCATTTGTAAAACCTTACGAAATTAGATTCAGAAGGAAGTGTTTGCAAAAATTAGGTAGATAATGTGCTCTTTCTTGTTGTGTTTGTGTATCACCTAATCTTATGTATCGTTCTAATACCTAATTTGTTAATGGAATGAGGAAAAATAAAAACTACGAATTTGTTGAATCGAAATCCTTAAAATTCCTCTTATTCTAAAATTCTGTGTGGTTAAAGATCCAAATAATCCGGTATATAGTAGAATTATCTTATTACGTTTGAGTACAGTGTCGACCGCGGTGGCGGAGTGGTTAACGTACTTAACCGGATTTGAGTCCCGGTTAGTTAGGTTAAGGAATGGTTGTTTTTGTTCGTAAATTACGATTATTATTAAAATGAATATAATTGGGGTCTTCCTGTTACCATTAAAGAAATAATAATGGTAATAAATACATAAATATATCTTCTTATTTCACACAAATATTCTTTACACGCTAAGAAAGTAAAATTTCGCCTCCCACATGCGAACTTTGCGTAGGTATCTTTTCAATGTGCTACGTGTATTAAGTTTTATAAGAGATTCGATATGTGATTGTGTGCAAGATGAAAAACCTTTAGAGGGAGTTATCGGCTGGGTGAAATGAACAAGGAAAAGTGAACGTGAAAATGGAATTTCGTCGAAGCGACTGAAAGCAAGATTGTACTCAAAGATAACCAATTTTAGTGAACACTTGGGAAACTAAAATAAAGATAAATCTTTTGTGGTCGTTGCCAATACTATTTCATACCCTCGTGGTGCTTCTTGTGAATCGAAGTACTTTCAACGTCATGGAAAACTTGACGCGAAACGGAATTCGGCCCTCAGTTATTTCGTTCGTCATTTTACAGCTCAGTCAACTCATTTAACAATTAATTCTTTTCTCTAACACCGCAACTCAAATGAATAATTTTTCCGAGAAATTTGAAATAAGTAGTTGGTTGCATTGAGACCTCTTTCCTTCTTGTTTTAGTAGTAGCCATTTTCTAGGTAATATCAGAATAGCGTTCGAAAATGATAATCACTCATGGTCGCCGTGTTCATTTAACCGTTTTATAAATTCAAACGCTCAAGCGATTGCAAAATCGTCCAAATTGTGCTAATTTAATTACATTTTCGGAGAAACTAATTATGAGCGTATCTCCATTGTTCTCGTTCAGGAAGAATTCCTCGCCCATTACTGAGAGATAAGGTGCTCGAATGCATCCCAACAAAGTCCAGGAAATTTGGCTATCTCCCTTTTACTCAGCGAGTTATTTTGAAAAATCATCATTGGATTTTGTTATCGGTATATTTTTTTTCATTTTTGTTCGGGTAGATTTCGAAGTGTGTTGATACTCGGGTGACTCAAGTATGAACTTCCAGATATGGAAACACGAGTCGGTAGTAGTTGTAGTATTGTTAAAAGTGCTTCGACATCCTAGGTAATTTCGCACGTAGGCCCCCACCGGGAATGGAACCCGGGACCGCTTTCACTGAAGTCGAACGCGTTGCCCACTTCGGGATCCCCGGAGATACGAGTCGAATCTAGCTATAGGCGACAATATTTTTTATTTTTGTGTCTCATATATTTAGCGCGTCATCTACATTCGCGGGTTGTTCTATCAGATTACCAAAATCAAAACGTAGATACGTGATGACGGATCATAAGCAGGTAAGTTAGAGTATATAATTATACACCAATTTCTTAAACGTAAATAATAATATTGTTAAAATATTTGAATGGAAGAATTAGTTGGAAAATAATCGAGCATGTCTAAGTAATGATAGCAGCCGTGTGATTGTTGAGCAAATTCCCGATTCGTAGAAGTCCCTTCGACATGTGTATCCTTTGCAAATGTAACAAGCAATCGAAAAAGTATGGTTTTAGCAGCTGTTTGTACCATCGCATACTATTGCTACGGCTTCAAAATAGATCGGTATTTTCATTTTAAGGGGATGAATAGGCGTGGTAATGTAATTAAACTCATAAAATGAATATTGCCTATAAAACATAATTATAGTTCCTTATATGTGTGAAAACCTCGATGTTTGATTCTGAATTCGTCGGTAGTTTCGGTGAAAGCGCGATTTCCCATTATTTCGATATATCGCCTGATAATCACGTATTTGATTTTTCCATCGGGTATCTAATTTGAATCGTTTTGAACTGAGGGAAGGCGCATCATTCCTGATTAAAGAGATTTAATATTTACTATTACCATATCCACCAGTGGTGTACGCAATTTGGAGGAATAGAGATATAAAGCCTCTCCCGAAAATTCGATAAAAACTAAAATTATATTTACATTTCAAAACTGGCGCTTTCTCTAAATGTATGGATTCCGGTGTTGTGCATCTGCTTAATAGTTTAATTTTACACATTTAAAATATGCAATGTGTTTGTATAATTCACTCTTCCATGCTATTTTTGACTTGTAATTTTTAAAAAATAATGCCTTTGGGCCTCCGCTCCCTGGACCCACCGCAACTCTATCTTATTGCTCACTTGCTGTGTCTTGCTCCCCAAGATAATTTTCTAATTGCACCATTACTGTACCTCGATGGAAATTTTTCTGTAAAATTTATGCAAGTGAAAACTGTATCCCTCCCTAAAGTATATTTTTGCGTACGCCACTGGTATCCGCCTAAGCTGATAATAACTCGAAGAATGCATTCAAGTGCCCGCGATCTAAATAAAAATCTTCAGTCTCCTTGGTGTGATCTATTACTTTCATAAGAGCCTTGTTCTGAAAATAACGATCTATCGATAATGATCAATCTTCCTACAAGCACCATCGAAACGATTCCATGGACAAACACAGTTAGAGACACTCGTGGACATGACGGCTCAAGTGATCTCCAATGGAAATCATGGGCGCTTAGGCGCAAGTTTCTTAATCACCGAACCCGATTGCTGTCATCGTTAGTCTCATCCGTTGCTAAGACGATAAGATTTTTACTATGAGTTTTATTTCCCCTAATCCTCTTATCTTTTAGTTTTTCGCTTAGATAAGAAAAACTTTAGCCGGCGGATAACCTCTAGAGACGGAAAAGTTTTTTATGCGGCAGTCACGGAAGACGTAAAGACTTGTCGAAAGTAATTCAGCGTCCTTGAGAGTTCGAGGCGAACTCTCTCTCCGGCCGGATTCTCCAAGTGGAGGACTAATTCTCACAAGGGTGATGTTTCTTCGGAAAGAGCACGGCAGACTCCCGAAATAAAATTTGCGAATATTCCAGTTTTGCTCGCCGTTTTCCTCGTCGTATCCGGGGACATTTTCCTCGATTCTCAACACGCTGGCACCTTGACTTACGAACCGCTCGACATTCGGCCTTTTTAACACACGAAGTTTTTTCTTTCTCCATTTTGACCCCTGGATGCATAGTTTACATACATGCATACATAATTTAGCTATGAGAACCGAAAATACCGAAAAGATATGATTTTTCGAGTTACGGACTGCGAAATGGAAAGAATCTCTGAAGTCGAGGTATCACTGTATAGGAAATTTATTCAAAACGTTACTGAATCACGCACGTAGTTAAACGCAACATATTTTTCTTCCGTCCGATGGAAATCGTTCTTTCCTTTCTTATCCCGCGTTTTGAAGTAAATACTGTCTATGGGTAATGCCCTCATAAATAACGTATCAAAACTCAACGGGGGCCACCTTAAGGTAATGTTGCTTTAGTAAGTTTTCTGATGGAAAAGCATTATGTTTTGGGCTTAAAAATTATTTCCGTGGACTCAAATTTCAATTCTTTTCTTCCACTTTCACAATAGAACTAACTAATAAATATAGTGATTTATGTAAAAGAAAACTTATGAACTTTTGGCAAACTGCTAGAAAACAAATAGGAAATAGGAATCTGTTTGTGTAGATATTACTTAGAGTACTTGTTTTTCCACACCTGATGGCACACTTTACAGAAACCGTCCGTTGTCAGTTTTTCTCAGAAAATTTTCTTAGCATATTTGTAATTTTTGTAATGTTTCCGTTTGTTATCTATTAACATGAAGCTTGAGTATGCCAAGTCGCATTGAATGCATGTTGCACTCACTCAATATCTATGGAAGTTTTCTTTTCAGTTCTGCCGCAAAAGAAATTGAAATATGCTGTACAGGTTTGTATATTCGTACAATGATAGTTGGTCGAATCTGTAACGTATGCAATTAACTTACATTTCTCATTTCCCAAATCTCCCCTGCATTATATTCTGGATATTTTCCTAATAATAATTATTATGATGGAAAAAATATCGGACAAATCCGAATTTTGTCGCGGAAATTAAATTAAATGAGCTATATCGCGTATCCAAAGTGCATTTATTTTCTCTTTCTCGTAAATTTTAAATGAGAGCTCGGAAAGTGAGAACGCCTTGATATTCCCTTGCTGTTATTTGAATTGATTCATTGTATTGATCATAGAGATGACCCATTTATTCATTTCTTAGTCGTAAAGCAGCGAAACCTTAGGAGAATTTCTGAAAGCAACCATGAAATTCTTGAGTTGATGAAACCTGTAGAATATATTTTCATCTTAACCTACCATTCATTCACACTCTAGCCCATCTATGGCTCCTTTGTCAGGGACTTCAGTTTACAATCGATCGCGATTACGTATTGTTTACGTCCTCTTTCTCCTTGTAGTATTTATCTGACAGAAATGTTGTAAATTTTAAGATTTCAATTCTGCATGTAGTTGTAATATTCTGGAACATTCTCTCGATATTGTATCTAAATGCGGAAAATATATCTCGGCTGTTTGCTGATGGAAGGACTTAAGACACGATTTTTTTCGGCAGATACAACTGGTTCCTACGAATATTTATCATCAGAAGATAATGGATCGGTCAAATTAATCCTTTCTTATCTCATATTCTCATACGTGTCGAATTGTTTTACTGCGAATATCCTTATTTTACGTTCATTACAATTTTTCCTATTCTCGTTGGATTCTTTTAATATTTTTTGGTGTTGTTTTTAGCGGTGCTTTTCTCTGTTCATTCGCCATTTTCTCTAATTTTCTTTAAATATCAAAAAGAACAAGTAAGGTTTTAAGGACACTGCTATTGATTTATCCTGTGATAGTTGTTTTTCCGTTTCCAAAAATACTTTTTATGGCGTCATTATCGTTCCTTGATATATGTGCCGCTGTAGTTTTAATGAAAAAGATGACCATGATGGCACTAAGCCGAATGTTAGTTTTACTTTAAAATACCAAAGGTTAAACCGTTTTCGGCGGAAACAAGTTAGCCGTAAGAAACCAATGTCAGACCACAGTTGCTCGTTCGCTGTTTCAGAACAGGCCCAATTAAGTAAGGTGTCAACTCTCTTTGAATACGAGAGTCGTTCGAATTCCATCGTGATACTCGTTTCAAATCAGTTTCTATACATGATCTAATGAAAATTTGTATGAGCGATTCTTATCGCGTCTATTGTCGTCACTCCTGAACGAATGCTTCGGAAATTAATATTTTCATGTGATCATTGTATTGACTTCGTCGACTTTTCCATTTTTAAGCATTCAGGCTTCTTGTTGTTAGTGAGGAGGGCATGGACTCCTTAACCCTTATCTAGCTTAGAAAGCCTCATTTTCTCTGCAGACCTCTTGCTAACTGATGGAGAAGGGTTTGAGATCCTCTCCGGAGTATATACTGCACCGACAAACGTTGTAAAATAATAGTCCTAGGATTTTGGTATTTGATATTAACCATAACCAAGTGGTATTTGATAAAGCAATCTCCAGAGTTTCTCCGCTCTAGATTTTCAAGAGAATTCAAAGTAATAGAGATGTGTTCGCTCGAGAGTGTGCCATTTATGGAATCTTGAACTTCTACGAGACGTCGCGTTTGAGTGAAACTGCGAATCTCGAGTTAACGTCCTTGTTAGGGCTGAAAGGTAGGGAAACGGATACCGACTTCCTTGAATGTTTCACCTTGGATGTAAATTATTGCCTTTCATTCGATCTCCTTCGATGGAACGCCCCTTCCCTCAGTCGCAAACAGTGCATTCCCTGTCGCATTTTTGCTAAGAAAGCGATGGGATTTTGTGGGATGAACATGGACGTTGCAAACGACAGAAACTGTTAATCGCCTCCGCCAACAAGGTCTTCGTGACTAGCTTTTCTCTTACGGAATGTTGGGAGTGATCAGTGTTTTACCGATTTTTGTTTGTGAACGTTACTATAAAATACTAACAATACATGGGTGTTGATGGGGTATTTCTAATCACCACTGATATTCAAAATTCGTTATTTTTCTCCCCTGAGATATCTTTACGTATAATTACGTTTTTTTTTGTTGTCCCAATCGTAAATTATATTTATCAGAACTACAAGATGACGGAAAAGATAAGATAAAATCAACTAAGGCTATCAGAATTTTTATGTAACGCATGCATGTAATATCGTGTGTGGTGGAATTATGTTTACACATGCTTTCTACTTATTGATACTTCGATGTAATCAAAGATAAGTTCGGTTATCACGAGCGGTTTCATAATTCGTAATCAAATTCATCCCCAGCATCATCTTTGGATAATGTATTTGTTTTTATCTTTTCTAGTTGTTATTTTCTTTGTATGAAACTTTTTAGTGACTCTCCTGTTGTTATGATTTTAACTACATGTAGTATCTAATATGATCTATGTTTAGTTTACATTTCACAATATTGTAGCATATTACTGGTGTTATAGTGATGATTTATAAGTAGTTTATCTCTGATGATTGTATATATGTTTTCTTAATTTGTAGTATTTTATCTAATTTGTTTGTGGATTTTTCTTTGCTTATTCTATATTTTGTCTTTGTAGTAAAATTTATCATCTCCTGACGAGTCTACCCAGACTCAGGAGGACTAGAAGTTTTCTATTATTGTAATAGGTTTTTTCTAATAAATCCATTTATTTTCTAATAAAAAAATGACACTTTAAAAGGTATGATAAGACCTCAAATTCTTACTTATGTAAGTTAAATTTGAAATAAATAGGATTTTGATTGTGATAACATTCTGTGGAAGTATGCTGTTAGCAATCAATACGAAGAATAGTGACATTTCTCTTAAAATGTAGCAAGAGTTAATGGTAGTCGTAGATCTTGGTTTTGGTTAATCTTCTCTATTTTTAGGTATTCAAATGTATGCTGTTACCAATCAATACGAAGAATAGTGACATTTCTCTTAAAACGTAGCAAGAGTTAACGGTAGTCGTAGATCTTGGTTTTGGTTAATCTTCTCTATTTTTAGGTATTCAAATGTAGTTCTTCGCTCTCAGGTAAACCTGGTAATGCTCGTACAATATGGAAAAAGAAAGCTGTATAGGGATTAGTTGCAGTCGCAACCGTTAGTTGCTAAAGAAACTAAAATTCCCCTAGGACAACCTGCCGTTCTTTGACCACAAGAATGATCCAAGCATTCGCAGGATTCTAACTTTTCTGTTTTGAATATCTTTTTAAATTATAAACGAATTCGTACTTCTATAGCTTTAATTCTTCTTCGCATGAAACATTCATTCAGTGTGTTATTTTAACGTGTTCAACTATTTCGTCTGACTAGCAGTCGCGAATTATGGCCTAACATAAATTGTACGACGTTCCCATTTTTTGGTTGTAAGCTGTGAACTCCTCTTTAATTCATTCATTTCAATCTCCTGAAATTCGGGTGTACTGTGCGAGGTTCGTTGGTTAGTCCCCGGTTTTGTGACATAAAGCTCGCCCTGCGGTGGATATAATGGCGAAATGTTAGCCGTTAACCGGTGAATTCCAACAAAGGGCCCTTTCAATACGTGTTAATTCAACAAAGCTCCCGCAAGTCCTGCCGGGTAGTCTCCAGCTCGCTCCCGCGTTTGATAAACTCTTGCGCGAGGAAAAAATAAACCCCCTGAAACGAACGTGGTTTCCTCTCAGCCGTTCTTCCGTTCCGAATTTCTCGCCCTCCCATCTCTTTAATAGGAAGCGACTTGATTTTTTGAGTAAACCGTCCTTGAGATTATCGTGGCTGATGACGCGGTAAAATCCACCGTATCGGAGAGTAACTGCAACCCGGAAGTGGCACGTGGGAGCCAAGAACTAGTTGACATTCATGGAAAATGTGGTGCGTGGTTTCATACGGCGTGCTTGTTAATTTAATCTTCGGCGGTGTGATCTCTCATGGTTTGATCCTTGAGATAGTGATACCTTTGGCGATATTCTGCTTCCCCCGGAGCGTTAAGAATTTCCCCAATCTTCAATGTTGATATTTTCGGAATATGTTGTTGTGTTTCTATGTATTTTTGGCTAAATATGTATTCTGGTAGAGAATACTTGAGTATTTTCAACTTTTATCTGCTTTCCCTCGTTCAAGTATATACTGTAAAGGAAGTCAGAAACAGGTGTAAAATATTAGCACTAATATAATTATTTTTATTTAGACTAAAATTTGTTTTAATGTTTGGATGGGAAAAAACATATGTAAACTTACGGTACATATTTTTATTTTGTCTGAGTGTATTTTTGTATTGAGAGGAATGGGGATTTGTTACCACCGGACTAGTAATCCAACTGTAACATATGTATGAAATATATTCCGACATTTTACTAGGATATGAATTGGAGATTGGGGAAATTCTTAACGCTCAAGCGGAAGCAGAATATCGCCAAAAGTATCACAATCTCAAGGATCAAACCATGAGAGATCACACCGCCGAAGATAAAATTAACAAGCACGCCGTATGAAACCACGCACCACAGTTTCCTGATAACACGAACCCAAATTGCTGTTCCGATAGGAATACTTTGCGCCTTACAGAGTTTTTTGAACACGAAATTCGTTCAATGCGAACATTTCGGTCCCTTACTAAGTATCTCTCGCTTAAAGCAAACTATCCACCTTTCACTGTTACGTGCTAAACACTTCCCTTTTTCGTTTATATGTACTGAAAACGTTCAAATAGGATATAGAAGAGTCGTAAATTAATAATAAAGACAATTGAATTGAATGAAAAGCAGTTTGTGGTTAGAAGATTTCATGAAGATTACCATTCATGACGCAAAACTTTTTTTCAAAAATATACCCAACGCTATACAGACCCGTATAATTCAGTCCTGGTTCATTTTTAAATCCGAATTATGCATAAAAGCATTTGAGACTCTCTTACACGATATATCACACCAACTTGCGAGCTGCTAACGTTACATTTACTAATAAACTACAAAACTCGAAATTATCTTAGAAGCAAATATTTTTATATGTATATTTGTGCATATATTTTATATAGAACAGATTAGACGAAAATATTTTTGCCGCTTCTTCGTTAACGCGATTTTTTTCAACGCCAACTCTCTATTTCGCCAAATAAAGTCCCATGTATGTATGTATTTCGCGGTCCCGTCGAGTCTGTGTTTTACTGTATCCTGTACCCTGATTATTCTTTCTAAATTTGCTGAAATCCTTACAGCTCTATACCTCCTTTCCTATAACTTCCCATCAATCATCTCTTGATAACGAAACATCAAGCGATGTTTGGTGGAACATCTCCATAATTTATTAAAGATCATGTAACACAACTATCCTAAGTATACTATAACTATAGTAAGTAAAACCTTGCTATAGAAAAACACGTATGCGACCGGTTATGAATTGTCCAGACTGGTAGGCCAAATGATGAGGTTATAATATATAGTTTCGTTGGGACTGATTTTAATTTTTGAATACGAATTTTATGTAAATCATTCCGTAGCTATTACCGCTTTAGAAACTTCATTATAATAAGAGCAACACTGAGGTAACGTGTCGTAAATTTTGTGGTGTTTGAGTTGGTGTGTTGTTATAATTTAAAATTTCAACAACTGCAGGATTTAATTGTACGGGACGCATACTCCGCGACGTTATCCCGTGACCAATTCAACGAATGGATATTCTCAAAACTTCACATTTCTTGGACAATTAATGTCTTTAAAATTCCCTTTATGGAATAGGGTTATTATCGAGAAAGTATTTCACTAAAAATCGATCAGTGGTGGAGTCTAAATGTATCTTCGGCAACGATATTAGTTTTCTGCCTTATGCTTCAAAAATTGCTCCCACCTGTTCGTGTAATGGATGAAATTCTTTCGTGATTGTATTTACAGCTAAACGATGTATGTTTTCGCTGATATTTCCATTCTCTATTTGAAGTTACACTTCTTTTAACTTAAATGTTTTCGGAAAAGAATGATCTTTTAATTGATTTTATTATTATGCTCATCATTTTCATTGTTAATAAAGAAGGATCTGTTAGGAGAAATTAATGAGTTTTTGTCTCAATGTGAATTGGAGTTGATATTTCCCGTAGAGTCGCTATAATTACCAAAGAATGAGATACGGCACACTTGGGAGCTAAACGGGAACCTCGGCTGGTTGAAACTCCGCTAGTACGTATGTAGTACATACATTGTACACTGTGAGAGAGAGCATCTCTCCTTGGAGGAGGAACCATGAGCGTAATGGCATCAGCATTTCTTTTTTTTTAGATCTCGCGCGTGGCTATCACAGTCTAACTTGGTCTTCCAAACTTGGACCAGATGTATGCAGTCTGATATCTTCGAATGATGTTTACCTTAGCTCAAGTGATCAGCGAGATTAATGATATATGCGCTCTGGCGCAACTTGAAGGCGTTCAATTAAAGGACACAAGTAAT
The DNA here is from genome assembly GCA_000376725.2 of Ladona fulva. Classification (NCBI taxonomy): domain Eukaryota; kingdom Metazoa; phylum Arthropoda; class Insecta; order Odonata; family Libellulidae; genus Ladona; species Ladona fulva. The sequence continues at coordinate 762,049 of KZ308467.1, read as the reverse complement.
CTGAAAGTTAAAATTTACTTTCTAAATCTTTGAATCATTCTCTATTTAAATCCAGTTAAAGTGAAGAATGATGCTCTTGGAATATTCCTTGAGATCTATTTTTATGTTTCGGCCTTTGATTCAGAGAAAGTTCTGTCACATCAAGAAATTTGGAATACCGATTCTAAAGAAATATTCGGGAAGTCTTCGTACTATTTATGTGAATTTATTTCCTTCACTTTTTCTTGGAGAATAGTTTATCAGTTATAGATGGTATCGGACCTATTTTTGAGATGTTTAAAAATGGGAAAATTCTAGAAGATTCTTTTAACTTTTCGGATGTATGCGAGGAGCACCTTCCTCTGAAGAGTTTACCTAGTGTCACACCTGTTTTCTTTCCCTATCCTAAGGTGGTGCGGATGGCGGTGACATAAGCGACTGCCAAACACCTGAGGCACTATTCTGGGAGCAGTATGGTCCATCATTACGCTCACTTTGGCTAAACTGCTGCGAGGCCTCCGAGAGGGCATTCCCAATTCTTCTGCGAAGATGTCCACGCCTCCGTTCCTTATCCGTGTCTTCCTGCCGCGAGATGCTAATGTCTGGAAGACTTCTTGCCAACGAAGTCGAACCATTAGGATCCCAGGAAATCAACTCTCCCAAGGATGACTTGGGTCAAAGTGATCCAAATAGTAGGTGCAAACCCCAAGCCGAACCAAAGCAGAAACTCAAGTGCCCAATTTCTGCTAAAAAGTTCTTCAGGTCCAGAAAGTCCGACAAGAATGGATCCAAAGATGGCTTTATGAGAAGTTCTAGGTTAGAGAGGCAGAATGCTGTGAGGGACAAAACAAGGATTTTCTCCGACAGGACAATATCCATAGAAGACCCTAGTGAAACAGTTGAACAAGTGGAGGGTATATCCTCTAATTTTTTAAGTTGGCAAGAAAAAGGTGATGATGGTGATGTTAATAGTTCTGCTCCTGTTTGTGATAATGACAGTGTGGAGAGGGCAGCTTCACAAAGTTTAGAAGGAAGTGACGTGGAGGACTCCAGCTCAGAGAGTATGAAAGATATCAATGGATTTAGCCGGACTTCTTCTCAAGTGCTGGAGGGCCCTCTGATTTTACCGGAACTTAGAGAACTTAGGTTAGCATCCAATAGGTATCTTTCGGATGCACTTTTTGAGCGTTTTGTGGCTCTGAGTCCTGAATTGGAGTCGTTATCATTATCTGGCTGCCATCTCACTTTTCATCAAGGCATCTACAGAAGGTTTTACCCTCATAGATGGAATCAATATCAGCAGAGAAGAGCTAGTATGAATGGAGGTAAGAATGGTACTACACAAACCCTTCAAAATCCATCAGCCTAGAACAAAAATAATTATTAGTTCATGGGGCATGAAGTGTCAATCTTTCTTTATAAGTAAAACTGATACTATTCTAAAAGTTTCTTTGGCTGCATTGAGAAGTGGTCTGTGTCAATATGTATTTTTTGATAAAAAATTTATCCAAGCCCCGATTTAGAAAAATGTGGATTTTCATTTTAATGATAGCTCATTATTAATCATAATTTATGATTAATGTCAGTTACAACATTTTTAATTCTATATTTGACATGATTCAGTAAAATTAAATTAATATCAGCACCTCACTCTATGCTTTGTCACCACATTTCCGTCTTCTTTTATTTTTATCAAATATGGCACTCTTCTCACAGGTTTGACACCCCCACCCTATGTGGTGTTCTGTTTATTGCTCCCTCAGACTCCAACTATTTATTTATGATTTTACTTCAATGGGTTACACTCTTGATAAAGAATTTCCTTTGTATTTTATATATTTTCTATCAGCTTGCACATTATTTGAAAAAAATTATATTTGAGTGAGTCTTGTTTTAAAATGTTTAAAATTAGGAATGAATATGATTCTTCATTGTTCTTTTTGAACAGGTCAGCAAGCCCAAGCTGATGCTGCTGGAAGAGACAGTGAGTCAGAGAAAGAGGATGGACCTATATCAGAGAGCGTATTGACCTTTCAAAATGTTCTGCGATACTTTAGGAGACGGAAGAGGCTAGGGGGGAAACTTTACAGACTTAGCCTTGGTCACACACTAGTGGATAATGCCTCATTATGTGAACTAGCAAGGGACATACCAGATGGTCTGCGGTCCTTACACCTACGTGCCTGTGAACAGATATCCACTCTTCCATTGCCTCGCATTCAAGAAGTCCCAGAGAGACCAAATCCTGCCCCTAGTCCAATGGATAATTCATCCAGCCCACAAAGGTATCTCATCACCATTTTGACAATTGTGACTTCAACTCACCTTATATTGAAGTATTAATCTGTTCATAGATTGAAGCTTGCTCGAAGAAGGCTATTAAACATTAATCTTTCATTTATCATATGTCGTGGAATAATAATTGCTCAGAAGTTTGCGTCTTTGAATGTTTTCAATGTTATGATTTCCATTTCAGAATATTTTGAACGAATCAAATCAGATTTTGAAGCTTAAAGGCAAACAACCTAAAGCTTTTCTTTAATTTCTTATATATAGGAGAGGGTGAGCTTATAAGTGCAAGTGTAAAATATCTTTGCCGAAGAGGAATGAGACTTTTGATTATCTATTCAAATTGAAGAAAAAGGATTTTCATTGAGGCAATTAGTCTTCAACCATTCAGGGTATCTGTCATACAATTCTTCACTTCAGATTCTTTTCAAATCTATCAATAGGTAGAATATTTTAGAGAGAGCTAGCTCATTTTATTGCTCATTTTTCACCATCTTTTTTCTCATGTTCAGTATTTACAGTCTCAGTTTGACTTTAGATATAATTGAGGTGTCTCCATTGCATCCCTTACGTAATTTGATGCAAGATTAATTTTTCTTGAGCTGAATAAATTGCAAATAAACTCTATGTTTGAAAACTTCATCTCCCTTGGTTTTACAGATGTTGATGATTAACATGTCTTCTTAACTAATTCATTCTGAAAGCAACTGGTGGAGTTCTCTTGCTGAACTGGACTTGAGTCTTTGTCCTCGGCTGACTGACTCCGCATTGAAGGAGATATCATTCCACATGGGCCCAAAACTGCGGTCTCTTGCTCTACGCCGCTGTGCTGCGCTAACCGATGCAGGTGTTTCTTCCTTGAATCAGTGCCTGGTTTTAGAAAAGCTAGACATTTCCGAATGCTGTCAAGTGACAGCTTCAGGTCTTCTGGAAGGAATCTGTGGAATTAAACCTGAAAACACACTTCAGGCTGAAAGTGCTGACAGTAAAGTGAGTTATTTTAGTGTTTATGATTCTCTGATATTATATATTGCTACTTTTAGCTGTAAAAATGTTATGTGATTCAAACAACGGACTATATTAATTGTGGTTGAGTTCTCTTGTAAGCTCGTGGCTCTTAAACTGTGAATGGATTTTTTTTTGTTGGAGTCCATTTCTAAAAATTGTTTCTGGCAAGGGTCTGCGTTGACATTGCATGGAATTCCTCTCTGTTGGCTTTGTCAACCATTTAAAATTTCTTTGCTCTTTCTACTATTCATCAGAGTGACTTAAGTTTTCTGTGGGCCAGTACTTGCATTCTAAGGGAAAGATATTTTAAGATAATTTTTTGATTTGCAGCTTGAGACATCTATTCATGCATGATAAGCACTGCATAGTGTAATTTAAATCCTTTCTTGATGGGATAGGCTTTCTCAGGCTTTAAAACAACATAAATTTTTGATCTTTAATTGTAGTGAAAAAATTATAATTAAAAAATATACCATAATTTATAAATTATGCATCAAATATAAATAAACGAACTAAAGCATAAAACAAATTCAAAATTAAAAGCTCATTTTAGTAACTTATTATTTCTGTATTTATTCATGTGATTTTGTAGATCTTGGCAAATATAATGCAAAATATTGACTTTCAGGCAAAAAGTTAGCTTTGACATGAGAAATGTAACTTAGTTAGATTTTTTTCCCTTTGATGTGTAGATTTACTTGTCAACACTATAGCTTTATTAGCAACAATTATTTTCCATTTCAGCCCTTAGAAAGACCTTCTCTAAGAAGGCTGTATGCTTCTGAGTTGTCATCTGGTACAGGTGGATTACCCACTGTGAAGGAATTGGTGAAAAATTTACCAACTGGGATCACACATCTGGATCTTGGGTCATGGAGTGTGAGAATAGAGGGAAGAAAGATAAGTGGCTTGACTGATGAAATTGTCTCTGTTTTGATTGGTCGCCTAAAATCCTTGCAGATTTTACGTTTATCTGGAGCTGATGGCTTAACAGATGCTGGTTTAATGGGGCTTATTGAATTAGCTGAAGCAAACACCTGCTTGGGAGTGGATGGTAAGTGTTGCAAACATCATAATCTCTTAATAGTGATTTGTATCAATCTGATTGAAAGCAATTTCTCAGTAATCCATGCATGGAAAAGTATTGGAAGTATGTACATTGTTTATATGATTCTTTGCTATTTATACTATCCTATTCAATGTATGAACACTCTAATAAAAGTTCATGGAACAAGTAGGAAGATAGCCCTACTTCAATTTCCGAAATTACCGTATTTTCTGGTAGATAACCCGCGTGTTATCTATAAAAAAAATATAGAAAAATGATAAACATAATGGTGCGTGACATGGAACATCTTGTTTTATTGAATATCTTGAATATTGAACTCGAAACAAATGACTAAACAACACACGTCATATATCGCAGAAGTCGCTGAATATATACTCACTTAGTACTAGGGCAATTTTATTTCAATCAACATATTGTAAATGTTAATGTAATCAAATAATTCCATTAGAAACACGAGTATATATCATAAATATTACAGCAGTGAAAAAACATTCTTGTCGACATAATAACAATTTTGAAATGCGCGTTATCAATGCATTTATCACAGAAGAAATTTTTGAATTGCATGTTATCTGTACATTATCACAGTGAAGAGATTTTTTAAATGCGTGTTATCTAGTAGGTGCATGTTATTTACCAGAAAATATGGTACTATTTTTTCAAAAGAAATTTTTCTTTCTTTGAAAATTTTCTAATTTAATATCTTCCCTTGGAGCTTCTATCTTAAATTGAACATGAATTGCAAGCTGGTGATGCATTCTTAGTGAAATGAAATCATTTGTATATTTTTATAGAGCATCCTCCTTTACTAGGAGGTGTGCCACAAGTGACCTCAAACCCTCACCATATATCCCTTATGACAAGAGCAGAGGCGGAGATTGTTCTACGAGCCAAAAAGAGTGGAGAAGTTTGCAAGCAAAGGGGATGGATGGAGGAGAAATGGGAGAAGATGATCAGGAAGAACTCAGATGAAGCATCAAGTTTCGAAGATGATAACAAGGCTATGACTCCCATGCATCCCATTCCGCAAAACTCTGTTCTCAATTTAACAGGTTGGTTTTTGTATTGATTTTGCTTTTATAGAGATTCAAATTTTCTGTTTTAGAGTATGTTTTATTATCTAGACCTACTATTGAAAACCTCTCTTTGTATTTGATTTCTTCATTTTTAAGCAAAATAGAGGTAGAATAAAATAGAAGCAAGTTTTCCAATATGTTCTGATTTATAGAAATAATAACCTTGAATTCATGCTTTATTGGAATGAAATGCATAAAACGGTATTTGCTCACATAAATTATCCTTGAAAAATCTGATATTTGATAATTTATAAGTATTTACATTTCAAGTGATTGAATTTTTCTGATATCACATTGTTTATAACCAAGTTTACATTGATAGGAGCCAAAATTAAGCATTGTCTGTAATTTTTTAATCATTTCTTTTTTATCTTGTGTAGCAAAGTATCTCTTTGAGAGATTTTTATTCAAAGTCTTTCTATAATGCTGCAGTGATAGTAAATAAACTTTATGTATTAATTTTTATTTATCACTTATATTTCAATTTTTGTTAATATTCTTATGTTAAATAGTTTCATATCTCTCCTTTATTTTTCTGTAGGTCTTCAAGAACTTGATCTTAGCAGGTGCTTCTACATTACTGACCTTAGTCTAAAATATGCTATCCGCTTCAGAGAGCTTCGTCAATTAAATCTCAGTCATTGTTCACATGTGAGTAATCTTCTATAAAAATCTAAATTCTTTTTTTTCAGTATTTAGTTGGTATTATTTGAGTTACATTTACTCTTTAAAAGTAGGGAAAAAATATGTTAGTGTATATTCAAAATCTGCTTTGAGGAATTCATGAAAAATGTTCTTAAAATGTGGAAATGATGTTGTATAATACATATTATTACAGTAGTATATTGCATTAATTATACTTTTCCATAAAAATCCCTAAAGAAAATAGTTATCTTGATTTATAATTTGAAACTTCAAAATCAGTAGACTAATTACAGGAAGGAAGTTAATGGAAAAGTTGTTAATCAGTTTACTGGGTGTATGCAAACAGTGTTATTTGACAAACTTGTATGTTTGCGCTGAAAAATATATGTAGTCTAATATGAAGGTGTGGAGGCCATTTGTTTTATTTACTCTTTAAAAACTTGCAGAATAAATAAAATAATTTATTTATGTTGTTTTCTCTTTCATTCAATTTATGAAAAGTAATTTATAATAAAAATTACATTTAAAAAATTTGAACAATTGCATTTAGATTAGCATGTTCCTAAAAATGTTTGCTATTAGTAATATTGTTAGTAGCAGTTTTTACTTATAATTATTAGCTCATAAACAAATGTTTATGCTTGTGACAATTTTTTCAGTAGTTACAGTAAATTTATTAAATTGGTATTCAGCATGTACCACATTCATGGGATCTTATGTTTAGGAAAACAGGCTCTATGAAGACTTTTCTTGCACTTTTTACTTATAATATGGTTCCTTTTTCACTGCCCTTTCCCTGTTACACATTTTTTGCTGCACACACAACAGTCTTTCTCCTTTTTTCCTGATAGCATTCTTAGTGGCTTGTCTTGTCTCTCTAGTTCCTCTGATTTCTCATCTTTGTTATTTTTCTCTAAGAGCCACTCATTTCCAAGATCTTCAATAATAAGTATAGTAACATGCAAATAAGACATGTTTTCTCAGAAGGGAAGTTTTCTTTATATGTATAAGTGAGTCCACCAGTCCATACAATAGAGTCATCAATGGCTGACGGACTAATACCTTTATCATCTGTGTCCAATGAAAACTTGCTGTTGTAACACAATTTATTCAAATAGCACACTTTCAATATTTTCCTCATATAAATGATTTGCCATTATTGATTTTAAGAACAATAATATCCTAAAGATAAAAGTTATACATTGAACAATTTTAGGTATTCTAAAATGTGAAAAATTATGGTGAACCAATTCATGAAATTCGAGGAACTATGCAAGAAGTATTTTGAAAGAAAAGGAAAACCTTACTTTTTATTGCTGGCAGTGATGTAAATCCTTTGCTAAGTAATAAAAACCGAAAAGAAACTGTTACGAAAGAGCTGGTGAGCTACCACTGCTGGTCCTTTCAAAGCATAAGCTAAAGAGATACTGTGGAGAAGAGAGCCGATGATGCTGCATGGACAAAATGCTTCATATCCATTGAGATGAGTAATTGTAAGAGATAATAAACAAGTGTTTAGAAAAGCCATGAGTAGAGGTTCAGAACTTAAAATTAACATCAATAAAAAGTGGCATGGAAGTGTGACAGTTTACATTGCAACTAAGCTCTTAGAAACACCAGATACACTGCAGCAGAAAAAACACCAGATGTTTTTCCAGTCAAAAATCCTTACACATATTGCATTGTCATTGAAAATTTTCTTCAACAGTGATAAAAAAGCATCATAGATATTGAAAAATTGTTTATGAAAGCTGTGTGTGGAAAAGGGGAGAGATGGCCAAAGTGCAGAAAAAAATGGCCAACAGATTGGCCTATGGCTTTTTCTGCATCTACCCCACAGGCCAATAGATCAGCCTGCTGGTATTATAATGGTTAATGATTAGCAGCAACAAGGCTTTGCCCTTAGATGATGAGGTTGATGGTGAGTTTTTGATTTTAGAATGTTATTTCAGAGTATTTCTATTTAATTTTTTAGGTATCCGATGTTGGCCTATCATTCTTATCTGAGTATAACCCAAGCCTTGAGACATTACTTCTTGCTTTCTGTCCTGGTATAACTGATGCTGGGGTGGAATACGTTGTTAAGGGACTTCCCAGACTCAAGCATTTGGATTTACAGGTAATCTTACATTTTGGCCTTTTTACCTTATATACTTAAATCAGTAATACTACCAAAATTTTGAATTAAGCCAGTAATCTTCATAGTTATGATTGATTTTTGAGGACTACTGTAAAACCACATCATATTGTATTTTAATCTCGTGTAAAGTCAGATGTGGACGAATATATATCCAAAATATTAAATATTTTTCATCTGCAAATGTAATGTCAACTCGTGATTTTTGCAATGAAAGATTGAAAGAAATGTTTGAAATTTTCCCTTAGGTGAGCAAAACTAGTATACTAAAGGAGATGAAGCATTTTTTAAATTTGTAATTCTGTAACAATTGATCCATACCATGCATTCTTGGATGTTGCAGTGTAGTTTTTCAGGTTAACTCCTAATAAATAATTAAAAATCTTTAAAAAGTCATCTTTTTCAATGACAGGGTTGGTGAAGACAGTCATGTTTGATGTGTGATCATTTTAATCTCTCTGTCCTATCAAAGAACTTTTATTCATCTTAGAGTACAAAATTGTTTGCTACTTTTTACAAAGAAGGGATGAGTGTTGCATTATTTGTCAGAGCAGCTGTTATTTACCAAAATTTTGAATTTTCAAAAGTATGCATCATATCATAGTCTTACTTCCAAACACTTCTCAGACTAAGAGTAAATGGCTGCTCATCTCTGTCCTTAAATATCCACCTAGTTACAGGATTTTACTATCAAATTTTTACAATCAAATTAATCTGAGTTAGGATGTATTTGCTGATTTATTATCTAACTGCTTTTTGATGAATTATGCCATTTTATTATTCTTTGATACTTTTATTTTGCCTGTAATATTTCTTCCAAAGCTGCTGATGAATGATTAATGTAAAATTTTCATTTGTATTTTACCAGGATCAATATTTGAGAGGTAAAAATTGCATATCTCCTTCCTTTTAAAAGTCCATGCAAGTAAGTAATTCTTGATTGCATGAACTGGGAGAGGTTAGGGGTTTTTCTTACCTTTACGCTTGATCATCATATTATTGAGGTTCATGAATAGTTGATTTTCTCCATTATCTGAACTTATTCATATTAATGTTAAGAACAAATGACTAAAGTATTTAAGTATTTTTATCAGTAATGAACTTCATATGCCATTGATGCTTTGCATGAAGCATGTGCTATATTAATGAGATTGATGATGAAACTGGCTTACTATAAAATTGCAAAGATATTCTTTGTTGAGCTTATTCCATAACAGAAACAAAAATATGAAACAGAATATGTGACTTCAATTCACCATATCCATTTGCTTTATATAGTCATACGTCCTTCCAAAATGTCTTATAATTCATTTTCTTGATGTAAAAGGAAGAGTATGATAGTATTAATCTCTCAAAATACAATGAACTAAAGTTGTTTTTACTTAAATGATTCATAAAATATGATGTGGTTGCTTGTAATTCTTACTTACATTTTTGATATTTTTCAGTTTTAATTATCTTTTTCTCTTTGCCACAAGAGGTTTGAGACATTATCACAATCACTGAAATTTCATTTTAAGACATTACTGTTTCCGAAAATAGCTTAATATTACATTGATATTTGAAATAATTTCTTTTGGTCACCAGTCCTTTTTTTATCCGCTTCTNAAAGAGATGAGATATCTATAATTACACAGTGCACGAAGGTTAGCCACATAAAATGCGATATGTGTGTGACATACGAGACTGGGTGTTGGATATCGTTCACTATAGCGATTGCATATAAGTATTTACTGTAAGATAGTAAATTTATTCACTACGAAAATGTTTCCGAAAACCCTACTTCAATTACTACAGCAACACAGGAAAACGGGTAAGGGTGATGTTGCGCAAGATGGTGCGCACCCAGGAAAATTCCCAAGGAAGAATGGACTTGAATGTAGTATCCCAAGGAAGAATGGAATGGAATGGAATAAAAAAAGTCTGACGGGACTGGGAACCCGGTCCCATCAGACTTTTTTCAAGTCCATTCTTCCTTGGGATTTTTCCTTGGTGTGCACCATCTTGCGCAAAATCACCCTTACCCATTTTCCTTCAAAATTGTTGCAATAAAATGGTAAATTTTCATGTTAAAATTACTTTGGAACCTCATATTAAGACCTCTGTCCTCAGATTTAAGAGCTTATTAATTTGGATCATCGACATTGGTGTATTTCCTTCTATCTTACAATTAGATAAGGATATTATTGTTGCTATTGATCTATTGTAATTCTGATGAAAGTGAATTATTTTTCTATATCCAAAATTTTAACCTAGTGAATTTCCACAATATGGATTTAATGAATCCTTATGTTTCATCATTTGTAATTCTGAAATTTTATGATGATAAGTGTATGTAATATTCAACTCTTGCATTGTAACTATGATCACATTTGCAAGATATGAATGACAACCCTAGTCTCTATATCCTATCCTGTAGGTAAAATGCATTCAGATTGAGTGAGTTTGCTGAATAGTCACTGGTGCAGTCCCTTATCTCATAAAGAAATGATAGCAGGTGAAATACTAAAATCACAACTGTGTACTCATCAATATATGGCTTTGCAAAGTAGATCTTCACAGCTCTGGCATCATACTTGAGAATTAATATGAGTAATCATTCTCAATTGTATTCAGTTTTGAGCCCTGTACTTGTAAAATTTTGTGTCTTTTTTTATTTTAGCTGATAAAAATACCATTGTCTATGTAATAGAAAATTTTATGATCAGTTTTATTGAATACTTATTGATACTTGATGCATTGAGTTACCCCATTTATGTACCATTTGAGTACCTGTCAAGCTTAGTTATAACCTTTCTCACCTCCACCTATAATCCCATAATTTAGAACAAGTGTGTATGGCCACCTTTTCATAGCCGAGTTCACTTTGAGTTTTACTTTTTATCTCCTAATTAATCTTTGAATTCTTACAGAAGGAAAACTCCTCAAGGAAAGTGATAATTTTCAAAAGGTAAATTCTCTTTTTTCATCTTCTGAAATTTGACAGGGTTGCAGGGAATTGACAGATACCAGCCTCCAATTAGTGGCTCAGAACTGCAAAGACCTGCGTTATCTAGATGTGAGTGGTTGCCTATGGATGTCTATAGAGGCAGCAGAAGAAACGGAGCAAAAGTTGTCACCTCCTTTGCATAATCTTCACCGAAGGGGCCTTGCACATAAAGTGTCCCAGAAGAATGAGACAGGGAGCACTGGTATGGGAGAGAAAAAGGAGGATGGGCAGGCAGATAAATCCCAGATACCTCCCTGTCCTCCACTCATGTCATCCTTATTTGCTCTTCTTACTGTATATCGTTAATTCAAACCTATCTCTTATTATTGTGGAAGACCCATTACAAATGGACCTTTATTAATATTTATTAATATGGAAGAACCGTTTGCACAAAGCTGTGTCAAAAAACTTCCCTTCTGACATCAGCCATGTAACTGGTATTTATGCTGCCAATCCTCCAAAGAAAAGTCAAGGTTTCTGAAAAATTACTTCCTTGTTGATTTGGCTGTGCACTTGGATGAAATTTGTTTTATCATCTGACCAAAGCTGCTGTTGGCATCATTCTGACATATCATGAGTTCCTGTAGATGAAGTAAGACATGGTGTGAAATTTTGCTCACCCAGAATAAAAATAGCTATGAATGTGATAGTAGTTAAGAATTTTTATGCAATGACAACGGAGAAAATGAAAGGAAGAGATTTGTTGATACGTGTAATATTATTTTTATTCGTAATGGTTTTACATTAATTCAGAGCTCATGATTCTTTTAATTCATGAAAGTTGCAGTTTAGTTTAACATCTACTTCTGATTTACAAATAAACAAGGAATTAATTATGCTTATATTGATTTCAAGTATAGGGTTGAATATTGAAATAAATGACAATGCTAAATGTAAAATATTATTTTTTTATATTTGGTTACATGACTCCCTTCAAGGTATCTCTTAATAATTTTCTATTCTGCAGTATGAATGCAGCTGATCCATTAACAAACTTTATTCAGATGTTGGTAATGGTAATGGGTTAAAAATAAACTAACTGCTGAATAAGATGTACAGGATATTTTTCACTGCCTGTATGCATATATAAATATGTATATTATCATATAATGTGTTATTTTTATGAAATTCTGTTTATAAGACTTTTTAAAATGGACA
>KZ308467.1:710170-748678 GCA_000376725.2 Ladona fulva | reverse complement strand
AATTTCATGTAAGTGAATAATATTTTACTATATCCTATGACGATAGACTATACAGATCATGGAAACATTTTCTAATTGATCTCTTCGAATCATCGTTTTTCCAACAAAAATGTGATAATTCTTTGAAAATATAATGTGAACTGCCTAAAATTATTAACCAGGTTAGATCATGCAAAAAGTTGTTGGCGATTAAGTGGAGGTAGACAGGGAAGAATTTTCTTTTGATGTAATCATAAGAGAACTTTTCTCTGCCATCAATTTTTCATATGAATAAATTCTTCTTGGGGTCTCAGCCAGGTGATATTGGTGATTTCTGCCAGTATCACCCGGCTGAGATCCCGAGAAGAATTTATAGACAGCATTCGCCAGGAAAGAACCAACCAAGTCTTTCTAATTTTTTATATGATATGCACAGAACTTTAAAATAAATTATCCATTAAAAGTTTGAAATTCAGCCTCAGTACTTTATTTTGGTATTTAGGCATAACATTTTTATGTTATCCGTCCAGTCATGATGTATTTGTTATGATTGAAAAATAAGTAGTATTTATAAATATAGCATTTGTAACATTCAGAATGATGAGTTGTATCTGTCTCCTGACAGATGTAACTCATCTTTGGAAAATTTGAATGCATCAATGACCTCTATTTTTTATTGAAATACTCTCACACACTGCCTTCATTTACAGTTTTTCATTGCCAGGAAGATTATTGTAAGGAAGGTAATGTTATAACGTTTTTGTGTTTCTCTGTGATGAAATTGCCAGAAAATGAGAAGCTTACTGGTGAAGTCTGTTTTAGAGTATAGAGGTAATACATCTATAGATATATTACTTATAAACATGTCTTGTGTATTGCTCTCTACCACTGAACGAATTCAATAATGAAGTAGAATATCAATGATCAAAAATGATATTCTCTTTATTATTGTTTAGTGCTATTTGGTAAAGAATTTTGTATAAGTATTGATTCATTTTTCAGAAAATTTTAATCCAGTTAGCAAGAAAAAATTGGGATGGGATTTTTTTTATATTAGATCTTAATGGCAAAGTAATATCTACATTGTAACATACTCTTGATATTTACAAAGAGCATTTGTGACTATAAAAATCTTTGGCAGTGGAAATGGTGAATAATTGTGACCCAAAAAGTATCCCCAAGTATATTTTTCCTGCAAGATTCATCTGTTCCTTTTCAGGAGTTCACAGCTTCTAATTATGTAAAGCTAAACCAGCTAATTCATTTCAATTAATTTTGATTTTTATTGTGCATAGCTAGAAAGCTAAACTGGTTAATTATAGTTGCATATAAAAGAATAAGTGTTGTACATTGTATCTCATGAATTTGACTCAGTGTAAATTTTCCATTTATATGACTGTGAAGGAAGCAGTTAACAATACTATTTTGGCAAGCCAAATTCATGTATTTAAATGCTAGAAGTTTGGATCTCATTTTTCAAACACTCATTTTAGGAATGAATGTGCTCTCAATTTCAAGAAATTGCTTCAGCATTGTTGTTGGGATGTTTTCTTTGTTATAACATAGCTTTATGTAATGTTCCTCATTTTAGCCCAGAATAAATTGTGATAAATGTAATGTGGCAATGTCAGGCTCTAAAAATGAACACCAATAAAGTACTTAACAAATGTTTTCGAAAGTAATTCTTGTAAGTTACATCTTCAAATCTAGTATTTTATTAAAATAATGTCCCACTCATTGTTTGGATAATACACACTCTTTATCAAGGAGTGGTATTACATATATTGTACATGAACTAGTTATTTATGTAACATGTTTTCAAAGTTATAATTCAGCTGTTTTGATTACATTACGCACCCATTACCTACAAAGTCTCCCAAACGGCATGGAGAAATTTTCTGGTGGATTAGCTCAATGGATAGAGCAACCGACCGCCAATTGGGAGACCCGGTTCTGTCAGACTTTTTTCATGTCCGTTTCCCCCTTGGGAATTTCACTTACTGCTGTGTACATAGAAATTAAACAAAATTCACTGATTTTTATTATTTATTAAAAATTATTATTACAATCAATGCACATGTGTTATATACAATCAATATGACTGATTTTACAAAAGAAATCCTTTACATAAATTTAAGTAGAAGCTGTTTCCACACATAGTGAGAATAACTGCAAGGATTAAGATCCAACAAGGTTAGAGGGCAAAGAATTTGTGTTAAGAATCTGTACTTATGATGGTAGATGAAAATCATAAATTATATATTTAATACTTCAGATACATGTGTTACCATAACATATTATGTAAATGACATCTGCCATAAATTCATGTGTTATAAAATAACACTACTTTTCTTGAAATAGCAATTCTAATGGAAGGCACTTTATCACACTTCCAAAATGATTAACAGTTAGCAAAATTCTAGCTAGTTTATACTTTAATGGACAATTTTACATGCACCTGAAGCTTGGTTTTACAAATGGACACATTTCTAAAACAATTTTCATCATGTTGTCAACTCATCCTCGTGGAAAAAATCTGCTGAGATCTGAATATAAATCTTTGATGACTGTATGAATGAACTACAGGATTCAGTTAAACAGTGTAAGCTTCTAAATTTTGATTATTAAAGGACTAACAAACTGAAATTCAAGTATAACCAAGTCTTGTAAATCTGCATGTAAAAATTTTAGGTTTGCACATTTTATTTAAAATAACAATATTTCATTAATCTAACATCTTGCATGAAAAAATAATTTAAATATAAAAGCTGAGTTGCTTGATAAAAAAATAGTTTTTGGCAATATTTAGAGAACAATACAATTAACTTCCACAAACATTGCACAAATACTCCTTTTCAAAACTCTTTATTGACGCTATTATTAACAAAAAATTTGTGATAGACAAAATTTATAACAACAGTAAAATAAGAAACTAATAATTTTAGTTAACTGAAGTTATTTTAACAGCATTGAATGCTAATGGAAATGTCATGTGGAAGATGAAGTGATATCACAGCAAAAATCTTTTTACAATATTTTCAATAAACCATTCCTCTTCAAATTGCAGGTGCTCCCCATCCAAAGCTAGAAAATGAAGCTTTCCAGCCTTATCCATCTGCCGAAGACCCAAACGATCCTGAAATTAAAAGAAGTAAAATCAACAATGAAGATTGGAACCTAGAAACCATCTGAGGATTATCTTATTCTTATAGTAAAATGAAGAGAGTAAATCTGAGAAAAGGATTTACTTGTTTACATATATGTAGTCTGTGATACATGATTTGATTTGTGTACACACTTTCCTAGAACTAATTTCATTTAAAGGTTCTTTCTTCAAAACATCCCATCCACAATACACAATATACACAACAGAAGTAAAATATAACAATCAGCGGGACCGAATACTTTTGGATCATTACATTTTATTTTGGACAGAAATTTCAAATTCTCATTATCAACAGCTGCTCCATTGCTCTAGATATTTTTCAGTATGTAGAAGCAAACTGTGCAGAAGACAGCAAGAAAAAATATCACAGTGGAAGATTTAAAACTAGAAGACTAGACTCCTATTAAGCATGATAACAACAGGGAAAGTCTTAAATTCAAATGCAAGATTAATTTTTCTTTGAGTCTAACCAGAACGATAAATATTCCTTATCGCTAAATATGATCTACAACATTTACATAAAAATGTATGCAATGTGTTTTGCTATACCATGTAAAACAAATCTTAGATAAATACAAAAGCTTTGATATTTTTAAGCTCGTCAAATACTATGAAGCTACAGATTTGTTCTTTATTATGTTCCAGTCTCATTCTTATTTGCTGTATAAACATTTTAATCTAAAGACCTTCACTGTGTATAATTTTCTGGATATAAATCTTAGAGTAATTATGGTCCAATTTTATTGCTACCTGATAAACCTAATGTCCATGACTCAATAGAATTAACACCTTTCAAATGACAATCTTTCAAGCATTAGCAGTAATTAAATAGAAAGCTAAAGCAATGAAAATTTAATGATAAATTTAGACTCACTGGCAGAAACTTAATGATAAGAAATATTTTGCACAGTGAGAAATGTATTCTTTATGCAAGCACAAAAAGAGCATAATATGTGCAAATCTATTTTTTTCAAGATATTAGCAAAAATGAAAGGTGAAGCGATCAAATACTTAATCAGTAACTCACAAAAATAGTTAAGGGTAAAAAAATGCAAACAGATAAGTTATTTGGATTGCTTCAAGAAACAAAACAATTTTATACTAACTTATTTTACTTATGGACCTACCTGAGTATAAATTTTACTCTCTCTTAGAGGAGTTATATTCTTCCCTTGCCCTGGTGCATAAAACTCGAACCACTCAGATTCTCTAGGCTCAACCATTGTATCATTGTTGAATTTCACCATAACAAAGTTCTCCAGCTTTGTCAACTGCTGAATATATGTTTTGTTGACCACCTAGAATTTTAAAAGAAAATGAGAAATGGATATTGATTCAAGAACAGTATCAGTGAAATGATGAACCGACATTCGAGTTGAATGGTAACAGACATAACAAAGAGATACTAGCATTTTATACACACTATATTTTTGAGACGTAATATTCCTAGAACCAAATGTTGTAGTCTGTCTGTGCTGCCAAGCACATTGCCTGCACTTGCCTCTCCTTTTAATACACTGAACTATCAGTTAGGGAATGTGAACCAAAAGTGCAACTCTGAAATACAGCCCGAGTGCTTTCCCTACCTCATTTGCTAAAAGACGAGTTTTGTGTTACTGTACTACATGGAGAAATTGTACAACAGGATTTTGAAGTCTAAATTTTGCCTCGATCAAGACCATCCATTAATTAGAGAATTTACTAAATAAACGGCAATGACTGTTACATGACCTTTTGATTTTCAGCTTATTTCTCTAGTTTTTCTATTTTCCAAATCAACTCACATCCTCATTATTTATGTCAGCTAAAAATATACTGCCTTTCTTGTAGCTGTCTTCATTTATTGGATCATGCCAATATTCTGCCTGCACCAATGAGTTCTGGACCCACCTACATAAAAAATGCAGAATATATTGATAGAAAATCTCTTTAATTTTCAAATCACTTTGACCGCAAGCCAANATACACAGCTAGGAGTGTTAACACATAAAACTGATTTTCCATTTTAAACAGAACAGCAGACGAGTGCCAAGCGCTAGACGCAGACGATGTCTCTCGTGAGACCCTTCAACCGGTACTGTACTCCCTCGCAAGAAATACGGCTGAAATGGCATCAAGCATTGAATGCTAATGGAAATGTCATGTGGAAGATGAAGTGATATCACAGCAAAAATCTTTTTACAATATTTTCAATAAACCATTCCTCTTCAAATTGCAGGTGCTCCCCATCCAAAGCTAGAAAATGAAGCTTTCCAGCCTTATCCATCTGCCGAAGACCCAAACGATCCTGAAATTAAAAGAAGTAAAATCAACAATGAAGATTGGAACCTAGAAACCATCTGAGGATTATCTTATTCTTATAGTAAAATGAAGAGAGTAAATCTGAGAAAAGGATTTACTTGTTTACATATATGTAGTCTGTGATACATGATTTGATTTGTGTACACACTTTCCTAGAACTAATTTCATTTAAAGGTTCTTTCTTCAAAACATCCCATCCACAATACACAATATACACAACAGAAGTAAAATATAACAATCAGCGGGACCGAATACTTTTGGATCATTACATTTTATTTTGGACAGAAATTTCAAATTCTCATTATCAACAGCTGCTCCATTGCTCTAGATATTTTTCAGTATGTAGAAGCAAACTGTGCAGAAGACAGCAAGAAAAAATATCACAGTGGAAGATTTAAAACTAGAAGACTAGACTCCTATTAAGCATGATAACAACAGGGAAAGTCTTAAATTCAAATGCAAGATTAATTTTTCTTTGAGTCTAACCAGAACGATAAATATTCCTTATCGCTAAATATGATCTACAACATTTACATAAAAATGTATGCAATGTGTTTTGCTATACCATGTAAAACAAATCTTAGATAAATACAAAAGCTTTGATATTTTTAAGCTCGTCAAATACTATGAAGCTACAGATTTGTTCTTTATTATGTTCCAGTCTCATTCTTATTTGCTGTATAAACATTTTAATCTAAAGACCTTCACTGTGTATAATTTTCTGGATATAAATCTTAGAGTAATTATGGTCCAATTTTATTGCTACCTGATAAACCTAATGTCCATGACTCAATAGAATTAACACCTTTCAAATGACAATCTTTCAAGCATTAGCAGTAATTAAATAGAAAGCTAAAGCAATGAAAATTTAATGATAAATTTAGACTCACTGGCAGAAACTTAATGATAAGAAATATTTTGCACAGTGAGAAATGTATTCTTTATGCAAGCACAAAAAGAGCATAATATGTGCAAATCTATTTTTTTCAAGATATTAGCAAAAATGAAAGGTGAAGCGATCAAATACTTAATCAGTAACTCACAAAAATAGTTATGGGTAAAAAAATGCAAACAGATAAGTTATTTGGATTGCTTCAAGAAACAAAACAATTTTATACTAACTTATTTTACTTATGGACCTACCTGAGTATAAATTTTACTCTCTCTTAGAGGAGTTATATTCTTCCCTTGCCCTGGTGCATAAAACTCGAACCACTCAGATTCTCTAGGCTCAACCATTGTATCATTGTTGAATTTCACCATAACAAAGTTCTCCAGCTTTGTCAACTGCTGAATATATGTTTTGTTGACCACCTAGAATTTTAAAAGAAAATGAGAAATGGATATTGATTCAAGAACAGTATCAGTGAAATGATGAACCGACATTCGAGTTGAATGGTAACAGACATAACAAAGAGATACTAGCATTTTATACACACTATATTTTTGAGACGTAATATTCCTAGAACCAAATGTTGTAGTCTGTCTGTGCTGCCAAGCACATTGCCTGCACTTGCCTCTCCTTTTAATACACTGAACTATCAGTTAGGGAATGTGAACCAAAAGTGCAACTCTGAAATACAGCCCGAGTGCTTTCCCTACCTCATTTGCTAAAAGACGAGTTTTGTGTTACTGTACTACATGGAGAAATTGTACAACAGGATTTTGAAGTCTAAATTTTGCCTCGATCAAGACCATCCATTAATTAGAGAATTTACTAAATAAACGGCAATGACTGTTACATGACCTTTTGATTTTCAGCTTATTTCTCTAATTTTTCTATTTTCCAAATCAACTCACATCCTCATTATTTATGTCAGCTAAAAATATACTGCCTTTCTTGTAGCTGTCTTCATTTATTGGATCATGCCAATATTCTGCCTGCACCAATGAGTTCTGGACCCACCTACATAAAAAATGCAGAATATATTGATAGAAAATCTCTTTAATTTTCAAATCACTTTGACCGCAAGCCAATCATTCATATTTTGTATTATAGTGTTACATGAATAAAAATAACGAAAAATGTTATCTTTAGTAAAAAGTTACTTTTCCACGGATTTAATTTGAAACTATAATAAATTACAAATGAAAAATATAACAATGAATGATTCAGATGTACACAAATGTGTTCTGCAAGAACGATTCATAATAAGCATAAGTAGAATAATCAACATATACTTGGAAAATTACTCACTTGAAGTAAGCACCAAAATTCAAAATCTTTCTGATGTAATCGCACCATTTATGGTTGGGGTAATAACAGTGTGGTAAGCCATAAACACCTTGATGCTGTCCACCAACGGAAATTAAATTGATCATAGGTGGTGAAGGACATCGTTGTGCGAGAGCTCGCCTAAATTGAGAAGAGCAAAAAGTTTTCTTATATGTACTGCGGGCATATGTCAGCACTGTTACATACAGATATTTCAAGTAAATTTTGTAAAGAAATAATTAGAAAGAAGACAACAAACATATTAATATTCAAACTTGAAGTGAAAGAAATTTAGTAACAATTAACCTTCAAAGCTGATGATGAAAAAATCAGCGCTAACTCTATTTATACCGGTATTTTAAGAAAATACGCTGATGTCAGAATACAGTTTCTCTTCAAACTTTTTTAGTATTTCTAACAGCATCTCAAGAGAGTCAGTTGAACTAAATGTCAGTCATAGCACTGGGTTATTACATACCACTGGAAAATTTATTTATTTACTCAATATAAATAGCAGAATACAAAAGTATTAACTTACAGAAATTGACCTCCTTGAGAAAACCCAATGCCATTGTACCCCTGCGAAAGCTTCGGATCCTTGGAGATCATGTCACAAGCCATTTCCACTTGCGTGTTGGCATTTAAGAATAAGCTGTTCTCAGTGTCCTGAAAGGACGCACGTTGAGTTTACGTATAGATTGAAGTAACAGACATTATAAATTCATGTTGTCATTAAGCTTTCAAGACCTCTATTGGATTATTTCCGATCATGATGGATTTCACGTAAACTCCAGCGATATTGTCCTCCAGCATCCCTTTAATCGCACCCATACTCCCAGAGTTGCAGCAGTTATCACCTAAAACATCCTTCTTTTAATAATACAGATAATAATACAGAAACAATATTAATGAGGCTGATCTTTACCCATTCCATGCCATAGAACAATAGGAATTGGTCCTTCATTTCCAGTCGATAAACCAAAGGAATACACAGCTAGGAATGTTAACACATAAAACTGATTTTCCATTTTAAACAGAACAGCAGACGAGTGCCAAGCGCTAGCCGCAGACGATGTCTCTCGTGAGACCCTTCAACCGGTACTGTACTCCCTCGCAAGAAATACGGCTGAAATGGCATCACCGTCTGACCGATAAAAACTCAGCCAATGTCTGTGAGAAAATCGAGCACGAATGTGTTGCGTAAAGTATCAACAGAATGGAATGGACGGAGGGAGGGCTGAGAATGAGGCGCCAAGTCCGATTACAGTTTCATCGTTTACATCGACTTTCACCAATAATTTTGAACGATATTGGTTTGTAACATACCTGGTAATGATATTTTATGTTTCCAATGTTATAGGAACAAATCAATGAGGGACCATTCAATATGATATGTTAGCATTTTCCGATCTCATTGTAACTTATTCATTTTCAGTATTATGCTTTCTAAATGATAAATTGATAGATTATGAAGTGGTTCATGATTATGTTCTGACATTCTCTAAGTATCTCACCGTCAAGTGGAAGAAGGAATTTGCGGTAGGGCTTAGAGGATTTTTATTGCTTGCGATGAGCGAGAAATATATTTTATCACATTTCCTGATTCATCTTCATAAATTGGTTACAACTCACAGACAATACTCTTAAGAGAAACGTATTAAGGATTACCATGACTTAAATATTTCACGTAAACATTTGTTAACACCATTAAATCTTGAATTATATTGTTAATAGCATTATTTCGAAGGAATATAGTTCATGTATATGGATTGCATTATGACATTCGAGACAATACAGTATTAGCAAATGTGTGAATGGCAATGGTTTATTGTGAAAAAATCTTTGACCGGTTTCGATTCTATTAAGGGATCAATGCAACGTCAAAAAAAGAAGTTCTAATCATAAAGGATTTAAATGTAAAGAAATATTCTCTTTTATGTAAATACTAATCACACGCTGATAGTAGGTATAGTTCAGCAATTTTAATAAGACTTAACTAACTGTAAATTATGAAACAAAGGCCTTCTAAAGCCACATATTTACAACGCATTTAAAAATGCATTCAACCCGTATTGAATAATGGAGAGAGCGAACAAGTAGCATTGATCTTAGCCGTAAATACCATATCTGTTTTTTCTAGGTTGCATTCGGTGACCATGACCTAAACTAATCTCCAACGCTTGAGCGAGGCAACGTATCCCAAGTTACTTTCATCGTGAAATTTCGGACAGGAAAGGTGAGCTCATATTACTTTTACTTTTCCCATAATTACTTCAGCAGGTAGCAGGTTCCCTTTCACTGGTAAATCTTTCTCGTGGGAGTTACGGCAACCAGAGGAGAAGTGTTACATCTCAATAAGCGATTTAAATATGTCGTTTTCAGTTCCATGTTGATGGCGACTTTTGTTACGCTGCACTCCCTTTTTTGGAACTAAGGAAAGCAGAGTTTATCTAAAACTACAGCATAAGGCTATTGATGTTCTTCATTGTTTGGCTCTGTTATCTTCTTTCCAACTCATCTTCGTTTGAGTACACCAAAAATCTCTGTAATTGCCAGAAGTCCGAGGGAAAAAAACTTTATTAAGTGGTACATTAAATGGAAAAGGATGGTAAACCTCGCTCCAAAGCTTAAGATTAACGAAATTTTTCCTTGGGTCTTCAAAAGTATGATAAAATGAATAGCCTCATCCAGAGCTGCGCTTAGCCTATCTGCCGCCCGGGTGAAAACATAATTTGCCACCCTTAAACTTTAAATACCAAAACCATACATTTCCCGATTTGAAGGTAAAAATTTCTTTGAAAGACTGGAAACCCAGTGTTTAATGACTCCCATTGGTTACAAACTCATGATGACATAGTAAATTGTCATCATAAGTTAATAGTTCACATTACTTTCGAGTACTTATCATTATCATCGCAATGCGCATAACTTACAATGGCATGATTTGTAGGAAATCTATTTTTCGCAACTAAATATGAAAGTTTCAAATAAAAATTGTATTGCAGCATAATTAATCACGCATTAAGGGAATAAAGGCAAATACAGAATAACATTTGCAAGTTTCAGATCGAATTCGCGCTTGCAAAGAAGTTGAGTAAAGACTGTAAATTTCAAGAGACGTAAATACTAATTTCAATAGAAGAATAAATGCCTAGCAAACTTTGAAAGTGTGCACGACATGAGAAAGCGAACGCAAAGCTCCGGAAATCACGCGGAAAGACCAGCTTTCTTGCGGACAGCCGGTAAGGAAGGTCTGACTTCCTAACGAAACAGAGCCACAGTTCGGCTTTCGCGGGTAAAAATTACTGGATGTGTAAATTTGCGTGAATGGTAAAATCATCATATTACCGTCGTCGGCTCGGAACTATTTCGTAATGTTTTATGCCAAAGAACGATACCGTCTAACGAAATATTTGGTTTAAACGGTGCGTTTTTCATATTATTTCATCAAATTAATTTTTACATCTTTGCAATTGAGTTTCCATAGCTTCATATCCCAAAATAATTATTTTATGTAAAACATTTCACACCCTATGGATAACCAAGTGGGTGACGCGCCAGGATTTAGTGAAAGCGGTCTCTGGTCCGATTCCCGGTGGGAGCCCACAAAGTTGTATATGACCTCAGCTGTCGAAGTACACTAATTAAACTACTACCAAAATGAGATTATGCCAATGAAACTTCTACTATTACAGTAGTATTGCTAGGTCTGAAGGGCGACATTTATACCAAATTTAATTCGTGACAGTCTTTGAAAAAGCAACAAATCTAAGATTAGACCAAGCTTTGATAAAATGTGAAAGATTGGCGATATGATAGAGCCTGCTTGACAGGAAAGATTTCAAATTTTCTGCTTTTGATTAGAAATGCTTCACAGGTAACGCTACAAAAATCAATCAGAAAATTTTTTTCTTAAATTGTTAATTTAAGTTAGTCTAATACATTTATCTTGGCGGCTGAGGAGATGGAGCAAGAAATATTACTTCTTTTAGGGCAGAGAGAGAGAGAGAAACTGATGAAAGGTGAATATAGTACAGCCACTCAAATTTGTGAGTTAAATTATTTGACGTTTCTGTAATTTTGGAAACGCTCGATATCTTCTGTGAGTTATGTGAGAAATCTCTCTCAAGTCTGTACTGCTGAACTTAATGAACTGCTTTTGTTGCTTCATTTATATAGATTCCCATCTACATCTACATAAGTACCCTGAAAGCCGCCATTCGGCGTGTGGCAAGGGATACAAGCACCATGACTCTACTTCACTAATCGATTGTTTTCGCGTATCGTTCGATGAAAAAATGAATTTTTGAAACGTCTTGTTCTAGCATCTATTTCTCTGATTTTCCTCGAAGCACCGGAACGGCCTATATAACATGGGGGACGCATTATGTCAGCTACATCATCTGTGAACGTGCTTTCTCTATATTTATTAAGTAGATTTATCCTTTGTTTAAGCCTTCTATCTTCTAAAGACTCCCCTCCCGCATCCTGAAGCATTTGCGTAACACTCACTGACTTGTCGCAACAATTCCTTACAAAACGTATCGCCTTTCGCTGTACCTTTTCTAATTCCCGAATACAACATTTTTCTGCAGGGTCCNGGGATGAATTTATCTGAATAAAGGAAACAGAATAATAATAATAATAAAACGTCCTTATTAGGGCGAGATTGAGATTAGACAGTCTTTTCTTACATCTAACCCTTCGTCATTCAAAGTATGAAATAGACCATGGTTAAAAACCTGTACATTGTTGAAATGGATCTTTTAGCCGTGACAATGCTAATTCAGGTTACGTTTTCCGTTCATATGTTATTCCGGACAGAATACGAAGACAGTAGTTGGCAAAAGCAATAAGAGAGAAACCTAGTGAAAGCCCTCCCCGAGCGCTTCGGGTTTACCCGTACTATCGCTTTGGAAAGGCAGATCTGTCCAAAATAAGACCAGGAAAATAACCGAAAACTCCAATTTTAAATTCTTTTTAATCATATTATTATTGTTTACATGGAAATAGAAGTCTTACGCGCATCCTTAAATGCATTTGCATTGTCTCAAAAATATCGTAAATAATCTTTTCTATCCTGAAATTGTTGCGTGCTTTACTATCCTGAAGCAATTTTACGCCTTTCAAATCGAAATTATTAGCAAGAAAGAAAACTATGTTCAATCGAGAACCTATGCTCCTTGATATGCAGTATCAAAGGCAGTCAAACATCCTCTAATATAGAGAATTCATTTTGCGGTTGTGTTCAGTGGCATATCATCGAATGTTTTTTCTTTCTCGTGGGAGATACGGCAACCAGAGGAAAAGTGTTACATCTCAATAAGCGATTTAAATATGTCGTTTTCAGTTCCATGTTGATGGCGACTTTTGTTACGCTGCACTCCCTTTTTTGGAACTAAGGAAAGCAGAGTTTATCTAAAACTACAGCATAAGGCTATTGATGTTCTTCATTGTTTGGCTCTGTTATCTTCTTTCCAACTCATCTTCGTTTGAGTACACCAAAAATCTCTGTAATTGCCAGAAGTCCGAGGGAAAAAAACTTTATTAAGTGGTACATTAAATGGAAAAGGATGGTAAACCTCGCTCCAAAGCTTAAGATTANGGGTGTAAAATTCAAGACTTTTTCCGAAATACGCAGTCAAAATTTTTATAGTTTTGTTTAATTTCCAGTTGCGAGGATTTTCATGATACAGTACGGTACGTAAGATATTAAGCTAGGTATCTCATACGAACATTCATATGATATGTTAACCCCCATATACAACGTTACAATAGCCAAATTGCGTACATTAATTGAACAATTCAGGCAATTCTCGGTGGAACTTATGCAAGATTTTCTAAGGATTAAATTGAATATGATATATCATTTTATCGTTAACATCCCATTTAAAATTTAGAGAACAAGAGGAGAATTGCAGTTTTCATTTCCTCCTAAAGTAAAGGCCGTAAAATAAGATGCGTGAATGAGATGATCATCTCGTCGATGCTGCACCAATTTTCACGAAACAGTTTGCTTGAAATGGATCAGACTTTACTTGAACGTTTTCTTCAGAAGTAATGAGTGCGACCTTTTGATACCCGATAATATTTGGGTCTTTGAATATTCTAAACTCACTATATTGGAAAAATATTAAACACAATTTTACAAATTTGTGCCGTAACATCAAATTCGGGTTTCTAAGTCGCCACATAAGATCAGTCTGTTGCAAGCAATTCTTTAAAGCAAGCTACTAGCTCTATCTCAGACCTGTCAAATGGGAGCAATTCCCTCGGTTTAGAAGCAACTTTCCTCGATCTAAAACCGGAACTGATTAAATTATAAGGAAGAGCGACTCCTTTCGCTATCATAAAAGGAAAACGTTGTGGATTGGACCAAACGTCGATATATAAACGTCGATGCCTGCTTTCGCTTTGCTGCAAAAAGAGGAAATCATAGAAGAGTTTTTCTAAGAGATCGATTTAGATATACGATGAGTCAAGATTCGCTACTGAGTATATTCTAGTAGTATTATTCTGTAAGCGACAAACGTTCAAGTATGCTGGAGGCCTGCAAAGAAATCAAAGATCTCATTTGAGATAATAATTCACACAATTCGAAGGATTAGGGAATACTTTCATACAGAGCAGGTCGATTGTGATCGATCTATCGACTACGAATGCATGTTCGGTCAATGGCGACTGGTCATTGAGATTCTGCTAAACTACCGAATGATTCCATTTGGTTTACACATTCAACTTATTAAGACTATATGGAATAGATGCAGATCTGATAGTAATCCCATTTAATTTATTTACTTTTAAATCGTAACAATTTGGCCTTTCGGTCAGGTGGTATTGTCGTGGCGACGACATGGGGGGGGGAATAATAATCGGCACTGCGACTTCAGGTTTGGACTGCGTTTATTTTACTGAGTTGGTCAGACTTACGATACAGTTGGCCGGCAGCGCTGGTCGATGGGGCAGAGGTGCAGTGTAGGTTCCCCTTGGGTGCGGCTCAAGGCGGTGCACTATGGAGTCGGAGGCGAGAGACTGCTGGACTCAAACGGGGAGAGGAGTGTCCTCCGCAGTCCTACGTGGACCTTACGAGAGGACTCGGGATTGGCCTTCCGCAATCCTACGTGGACCTTACGAGTCGGCCAGGGGGTAGGGGGGTATTGCCTCTCGAGCTTAGTGCAATGCAAAATTCTTTATTCAGTTGGTATAAGTCGTACAAGTTAGAATAAATCCCCGCTTAGGCTGGTGCCTTTTCAGGGCTTGATCGGGAAGTTGGGAGACCGGGGAGGAATGCCTGGCATTCGCCAAAAGCAGCAGGAAAACCTGGCAAAACCTGCTGCAGGCACAGGGTTGAGGTTCTTGGATAGTCATAAAATGTTGTTTAACAATATTATAAAGAGATTGATTGATACAATAGTTGGCCATTTCTCGAGCTCAAAAATGCTCTGCCTTTTATACTAATTTTTGGTGGTGGAAGGGTGGTGGTGAGGGTGGCTTGGACCGCATCTTTGCCCCACGTGCACCCCATATGGATGGGTTAAACCCTCCACCCTTTCATCCCTCCTGGCCGGACCTTTGTCCAACACTCGCAGGGATGACCAGCCTCGCGTTTCCGTCAGCGTGAATGGGTCATGCACTTCCGGCCTGTCTTCTGCCCTCGTTTTGCCTCAACGCTACCGTATTTCTCAGAAATGCCATCGACCTCATTCCAACAGCATCGCTAGACGGATTTACAACTCGAGCATACGAGGATACGATCACAAATAAATATTTTCTTAAGAAATCATAAATTCTGTGGTTCAAATTCGATCGCAGTTGAACAATAAAAATCAAAGCCAATCGACGCGTAAGATAAATACACCACTGACATAGGGGTTAATCGTGCAGGGCGACCCCTCTGGAATGGGAGAACCTTGATCGCTATCCGGGACCATCCGAGATACTGCTACCTAGAATACCATTCGAACTGGATTCCAATAATCCAGTAATCACTTTCTTACCACATGATTTGAATTTGGAAATTTGGATCTGGAAAGCAATGCACGAATCCGTTGAGAAGCATCTGAAAGCTGTGGTAAATCTAAAGCTTAGGTAAAGATGTGTATCAATGGAAAGGTGTGAGGTTTCAATTATAACCATATTTACACAGAAAAAACATAGGCACTTAGAAAATTGCCTATGGTTACTAAGGTAAAAATGACATCAGAATAAATATTGCAGACAGAATGTTGATATTACATTATGGATTATTTCAGAATTTTGAACATCCTTTCTGCTTTTCAGCATCTACAAGGATATTTAGATTTGAAATAAACTGCAACGGCAATGCTTTCAAACATTATTGTCGCCGAGGCAAGGAAAAAACGAACACAGAATCAAAATAAACCTATCGAGTAAGTCTCTGTTCTAGTAAAATGATGTATAACTTCTGAATAACAATAGGAATCCAAACTATATATTCTAAACCTTAATAAACCTTGATATGAAATTATTAGTAAACCTTGACTAAGTGACTGAGTTCTAAATTTTGTTTTCATGTATGAAATGTGTTCCCTCAAAATTCGAACTCTAGACGAAATCCAATGCTCTCCCATCTCTAATAGGTCATTCTTATCATTAAGACAAAATTTATTTACATGACCAAATTATATATTTTTGTCTTATTTTGGTTGTGATAATCAATGTTTTTTGATAGTGGAAACTCCAGAATTAAACCATACATATAAATAATCATCACGAATCAAGCGCATCTCTGTCGTCTGAATTTGGAAGGGATAAGGCAATTTTTTAAGTAAGCAGTTTGAAATATAAACGAGAGAAAATATACATTAGATTTTGAAAGAAAGCAAAATATTTTTCTAAGCTAGTCTCCATGCATCATCGAACAGTGAGTAAACGGCCCAATTCCCAAGTAATCTTTGAAACAGCGCTCTACTTTTTTTATAGCGACTCGGCTCAATGAAAGAACAGCTGTATTCTTTATGGGTCGATTCTAGCGTAGAATGTTAGGACAGCATCCTTTTCGGAGTAGCAAGAGCGCAATATTGAAATCTAGAGTACCTAATTTCAATGGAGATTGTGCTGATAATGAAATTCAATTTCCTATCGACGTTTTTGTGTTCTAAGCTTTTAAGCGCACGCATTCTTATCAATTCCTTTTCGAGGCAAGCATTTATTCAGCTCCTTTATACGCAACACTCCTCCATGCTTTCCTATCTTTTTATATGTATTCGGCTTCTCACACATCCATTCGTCTTTTCGTTGATTCCGTTTTATTCTGAAGGAAACGCACATCTCTTTTCTTCGTTTTTTCATTCGCTTCATTCTTTCTCGGTTCTTCTTTCTCTGTAGAACCATTCGCGTTCTCCTCATATACCATTATTAGTCATTCTGTTTCCACCCATCCTTTCCATAACACCATCTCGACGTAGAATATTCCTTTCATACTGGGAATATATCTTATAGTCCACATCAGCCAATTTTTTTTACGAATAAGGACAGCTTTAGGAATTATCTTTGTAAATAATGAGGGATCTTGTATGCGTGGAATCAAGATGTGGATCTCGCTGATCTAATGCTTGAAGTCATATGATATAAATAACACAAACACCTTTACTTTAAGAAATTTGATCGATTTCCTTACGGAGAAGTTTCCCGGTAAGACTTGGAAATTTTCTATTGCGGGACACGCCCTTGCAGCATGTCTCCATAAATCCTGTTTTAGAAAGGTCACATGTACATCGAGAATTTACGTAGTGAATTTGATAACGTTTGTCGTGATGAGAGTGAGCCCAGGACATCGCATAGAGCTTAATTGAATATATTTTGGAAACACGCGAAAATATAATACTGAACTGGTGAATGAAACGGAAAGTGGATGAGCTGCATTTTTTTCGGAAAAGAACTTGAGAGATCAGATAAGCTGAGGAGAAAGTGGATTCGTTCGGGAAAGTTTTTTTTTTAAGTTTTCGCGATCTGTGGCTTTTTCAGTTACTGAGCGCGATCACTCAAGCGTAAGTCGGTCAAATATCATCTCAAGCAAAAGAAACGAATGCAAGAAAAAAGAGACTATCGTCATCAACATGCATTTATTTGTCGTTTAATACAGAAATGAAAAGCATTATTACCGAAAATATCTTTACGCTCCGCCACGACTCATACGAAATCAATTACTTCAATTTTGTCGTCTTACTTTTCAAGGATCACAAATTATTCGATGATTTAATGCGTTCATGCTATCAATTCGCTCCTGCAACCACATACTTATAATTGGAATATGACTTCTGGGACAGGATATAGGCAAACGTATTTTTCACTTACGTTACTCTTGCAGTCTTGCTCATGGCGATAGTAATATTAAACTGCATGACTGTAATATTATGAGGAATTACGGATGCTGGATAATGGCATTCATAGTGGTCACACCATATCGAATTCTATAGACTTTCATTCATCCATTGTGCCACGCTTATGAGGATGTTTCTGCTTTCAGTATTCTGTATCTGGGAGGAGTTTGCTCTAGGCCAGGATTGGGAAACCTTTTTCCATCGTTAGGCCACATTTAAGTTTCGGTCTCATAAGAAATGCCAAATCAACATGCCGCGCTTGAGTAGCGTGGTGCCTACATTCAGTTAGTTAAGGATCGAAAACGGATTCATTCGCTGAGTAAACTGAAAGAGAACACTTCCCAATTTAGTTTTCACTTGGCGTCATTAGCAATATTAGAAAAATAATTAATTAAATAGGAGTATTTGCTCCAGGAAGTGACTAAAAGGCCTCAACGGATGCCTGAAAAGACTGCATGTGGTCTGAAGATCGCACGTTCCCTACCTCTGCTCTGGGCCAAACTGTCTCACTCCTCATCTTGCCCAGTACGCCTCATTCCATCTCCAAAGCTTTAGATAACTATTGGTTGAGGGACTAAGTATTCAACCAGCCTTTGGGTATTGACTTCACCAACAAGCAATATCCATACATTGGATCAGTGGATATAATAATGAGGTATTATTTATCGACGGCTTAGGTGACGTGAGCAGATGTGTAGCCAAGGGGTGGTTTTGGGGGTTGAAACCCCCTCCCATGAGACGGAGCCAATAAAAAACGAAAGCATGCGAGAGGATGGCATCTCGGAATCATGCCCAACAAACAACGCTGGATATTCGCAGGGTTTCATGTTAAAATAAATTATTTCATATTTTCATTGGATTTTGGGCGGAAGTATTCCTGCCCCAGGATTTTAGGCAACGCAATTGTTACTCCATGACTCTGGTAATTACACATAAAAAAATCCTGGCTACGCCCCTGGACGTGAGTCTAAAGCGAAAAAATCCATAAAATAAAACAAATAAACCAAGAGTGTAGGTAAGAAATGCTGGGGAAATATCTGATGGAAGAATCAAAGCCAGTACTAAAAATTTTTGTCGTAAAGATGGATCGCTGTTTAAGATAAAGAGATCTGTTGATAGAAAGAATTCATCGGTCGGAAACAACGATTGTATTAGCAACTGATAATTGAAGTGAGAGGAAGTAAATGTATATTATATCGCAAAACTTGGATGATACTATTATTTTCAATACTTCATATTCTTGCATGCGCGTATAAAAAATAACCTAAATAGCTGTGCATTGACTTTTTGTCTCGTAGTGGTTGGTTTACTCTGGAGTGGAAGTTGTGTAATTTTTGTTTTCGGTTTCGGTCGGGAGGGTCAGTGAAAAAGATACGGGTGGTGCGAATAAATACCGAACCAAATGTGACGAAGCAAGAAAATGGTAAAGAAGATTCTCGGAGCAATAAATCGCCTTGACATTGGCTTTTATTTCACACCTTTTCCATTCCTCAATCGGTCTCCCGAATTATCGTAAGAGAATCTAAAGACTGCCAATTTAATGATGTTCATGAATTAATGTTTCTATCCCTTTAACTACTCTAACATGACTGTAATACCTCCTACAGCTCCAGTGAAGATGCAGCCAATCTGGTTGGCATGGGTTAAATTTCCCAGAAATAATTTGTGACTATTGATAGAATAAACTATTGCAACTGAAAATAATAAAACTTTCGTTCATGAATTTCAGCAAACACTGAGTATACATTTACGATTAGATTTCCTTTTAAAGTAAAAATCTCTCGGAATTAAGGAGATTTCATATCAAACTTTTCATATTTTCTCTTTCCTGACAACGAGATGATCAAAACTAACACGTTTAAAAAATTGACTAGCTATATTAATGCTCATTGAAATTAAATTTTATATTGAGATGAAAATAAAATGTGAAATGCTTGATAAGCTCCTTTAGTTTTACAAAAAAGTCCTCTGTTGTTATCTCTAGGACAACAGTATTTTGAAACGGACTTTAAAAAAAACTTGGAGGAATTAAGCTTTTGTTCTGCCTGTTTTCCTATTGTGCCAGTAAAAGAAAATGGAGAACTTAAGAAAAGTAGAAAAGAAAATAGTAACGTGGTTGGTACTCGGTATTAATTTCTAAGCTAGGAACGATCTACGGTTTAGCAATTCGCTTATTTCTTGGGGAAGGACAAGTTACTATATGCAAATGCCTTTAAGCTTCTTTTAAGAAAAGAATACCTTGAGGAAACGTCCATATGAGAAACGTCTGGCTAACATTTGCCCATTTTGATTTGGACTGTGAACTAGTGGCTACTGGAAGAATTTTTAAAATGAAATGTTATCATGAAGCGCAATCGAAATATTTTCGCAAAATAATCTTTTTAGCTCCTTTTATATTGACAAGTCAGTAAATAATTCACTTTTTTCATTGTTTTCTTTTCAGCTATTATCCTTTCTCTCGCCTTAGTACTTTAATTTTAACAGTTTCATACTAGTATTTTTGAGGTTATTTATTATTCATCAGTGCAATACAAAGCATCTACTTAAAACTTAACGTATATCTGGAATCCTAAATTTCAAATCAATGACTGAGAAACTTGTTGCTTTGTCAAATAGGAATATTATGAATCGGAGTTGTGGCATCATCAAAGTTGTTAAAGTCATCAAAATATTTTAATAAACCCTAAATTATAAAGTTCGGACTTATCTTCTCATCAAATTTTTCACGACATTTTAAGAAACGTGTTTGGAAATAGATATTATTTTTAGGAATGTGATAAAAAAGCTGTTTTTTCTAAAAACTCGCAAGAATGTTGAATTCTTTTGAAAACAATAGCTAAATACATAAAAACTGAAAGAGGATTATGGTAGATAAATTCACGCGCAATCTCATCAGGAAAAAAGCTTTCAAAATAATGAAAAGATAGTGATATCGCTTGCTTCCTTTGAGTGCAACTCAAGTGGTAAAGATATCGTGATGAAGCTTTTTCGTTTCCGCTCGTTTGCTACCAAAGCTCCCGTATAACCAAGTGTTCGACTTCGGTGAAAGCGGTCCCGATTCGATTCCCGGCAGGGGCCTTCGTGCGAAATGACCTAAGCTGTCAAAGCACTTTTAACAATACTACTACTAATCGTTTGCTACCGCTCTGAGCAGATAGATAAAAAGAATACTTACGTACTGCACGATAAATAAACGAAACATTTCCATTTCCCGAATGACTGCGCGAAAAGCTCTAGCATTGCTGTACGAAAGGCATTCCGAGAACAATTGATTTCTTTGTTAATACAGGTGTTAGCTGAGGGTGAAGGAATTGGAAAGAGAATTTAAGGGATTTAATTAATGTATTAACTCTTTATTAAGGCGAGGTTAGGCCAAGTTGGCCTCTCTTTAACCTAACCTCAATCGTCAGTACGAAAGTAATAATTTAATATTTATGGTAGGAAGATATAATAAAACAAAAACACAAAAAGATTGGGTTTGTGGGGAAATATCTTCTCAACTGAAGGTCGAAGAAGACAAAAAGAAGACCCCACCCTGCGGGAAAACACCCACAAAGACGGGGGGTGAAAAATAAAGCGTATATAATGCACAATAATTACAAAATATTCAGTAGCAGGTTATTTTCATCCCTATATTTAACTCTCAAAGCCTACGATAGAAAGATTTCAAGTCATTCATCCATTGCAACACCGTTTAACTCGTACGATCCTGCAGCATTGTCTGCATGGAAACAGTGTGAGTTGTGCCCTCACTGATAACGCTCTGTGAAGTATTCTGCCCGAAGGCCGGTTAGGACCTCATCCCCTCCACCATCAGCCACGAATAGCTAGGAGAGGGAAATTTGGCTTACTAGGCAAGATGAGGAGTGAGGTAGTTTTCCGTTACTTTCCTCACACAGCCACAATGCTATAAGCAGAACAAGCCCTCCTAAGTGAAGCACAATGACTCTACGAGCAACACTTTTCGTAACATTGCATAAGGAGAAACCTAAATTAATGCCATTATTCATCATAACTCATATCTCAGTTGTTTTCATATCTTCACAGCCATGAACAAGACTGAGACAAAGTTATATAAAAGATACATTTTCTTTATCCCGTACCAAAAGACAAACGATAAATATTTCATTCACTGATAGCATGATTATGAAAATTCTCACTTTATCGAGCCTTTTCTCCTCTGTTATCACTAACAACACAAAAAGCGTGCCTAAATTGACCATTTTTTCATGCAAATATATCTTCTTATTAGACAAGGTATCGGCATATATATCGTACGTTGCTTTCATAACTATTTGTCTGCTAGTACAGAAGCTACGACGGACTTCACCACAAATTCACGCATATCATAGTTTCAGATATATATAATTATATAGATAAAGAATAAATAGCTACATCTGGAATGAAGTTTGGCATTAATATTATAGCAAACTTCCATTCAACGACAAAATATTGTGTAAAATGAAACATACGTGAGGCGATATTTGAGCTGTATGTACGTAACCCTCCAATATTACGGGTCTCCGCCTCCGCGGCACAACACAGTGCCACGGAGTAGCGATTGAGAAGCATATCTTCACAGTAATTTTCTTATATAATCTTTTGAGAAAAGCGAGAAAGCAATAGTGAAATCGACTTTAACAATGGAATTGGTCGCCAAAGAGTTGGATGCGTTCAATTATTACGAAAATTTGGCAAATTTTGTGTAATCCTGCATGATTATCATGCATGACAGATTGGCAAGCATTATTTTGAGTGTTACATTTCCTTCACAAACGGGTTTTTACTAAATGAATCTTAGAGTGATATTTCAGGATTTACTTCGTGATATTTGAGAACACTGACAGATGTTGTCGTCGCAAATAATTCACTATTATACACGGCACAAGTATTTATAGTTGTCATATTTTTCTGTTGTCCCCCAAAATTTAAGCAATTTTTGAGCCTCTTCCTCGAAATTTTCGAGAATACTGATGATTTGATACTAAAAGAAATAGAATATTTATGGATTGATTTGTATGCTTTTTAAAACTGTAACAGGGTAACTTCATCACTGCCTTCCATTTTTATCAAAAGAGAACGTTGTAGGGTAATTAGTTTTTGGGTAATGTGTGTAGCGGAGCTTCTTATTGCTCGATTTATGACTAATTTTTCCTTTTCGGCTTCGCTTTACCACTACATTACATCCATAATTGTTAAGAAGATTGATATATTACTTTCGCTGATATGAACTATCGATCGATTAGCAAAATGTTACCGGTTTGCGCTCAAATAGCCTCCTTGGCTGATACAGATTGATTTTCATGATAACTTACGGAAAATAACAATTTTAGCTTTCATATCTCGGCAAGTGGAAATGATTAAAATCTTAATGTTAGAAGTACGACATCAGGCTTTGGTTAGTTTTAAGCGTTATGTAAGCCAGATAGTGACATCTTCAAACACGATAAGAAAAAAATTTGATCGCTACGTCAAGAAGTTCTGGTCAACAAATAAACGGTAAACTTTCCAAGCTGATGAACGAACTGGTACGTTTACAAAGAGTTTATGTATGTACCTTAAAATTTGTTCACAAATCGTGAATGGGGTAAAAACAGCATTAATTGCTAACGAGAGTCGTAGTGAGAGTTTTCAATTGCTCTGAAATGCTTCCTGTAGATCAATGGTTCGTTGTTTTATCTGTTGAGAAGTGTAAAAGTCAGAGCTTCTCTAAATTTACCGGAAGTAACCAGTCGTTATTATTTGAGATACAGTGTATTATTTATGTGCCTAAGTTAATCGATGTTTTCTTTTCAGAGGAAAGGAATGATTGTTGTAGCATAGGATCGAGAATTGTCTATCCTGAAATAAAAATCATGTTTGTGCTCGATCAAAACGATGCTATATCCCATTGCTTTCAGAATTTGAAACCGGATTCAAGAGAAAGTAAATAAAGGTTATTGTTCGCACCGCCGTAGGCATCTACAGGGCCTAAAGAAATTCATCCAGCTCCACACTATTGTATGTTACCAGACATATTCTGCCTCCTCAAATGATGTTAAATTAATCTGGAGAGAAATAAGCACTTCGGAGCAATATTAAAATTTGGACTTCAGTATTGCTCTCTTGCAAAATCGTTCGTCTAAACGTTTACTAGCTAATTGCTATGTAACTGCTCTTAAAATCCGAAAATGTCAGATGACAAATAATAGAAATTTCTAGTTCAAAACTAGCACCAGCTCACCAGTCTTGTCTAAACTGAACGAAAGAATTTTGAAGAGAAACCAAACATTTTGCGCAAATTTTACTTTATATATAAAAAATTACTTAGTGAATGAAACGGAAAGTGGATGAGCTGCATTTTTTTCGGAAAAGAACTTGAGAGATCAGATAAGCTGAGGAGAAAGTGGATTCGTTCGGGAAAGTTTTTTTTTAAGTTTTCGCGATCTGTGGCTTTTTCAGTTACTGAGCGCGATCACTCAAGCGTAAGTCGGTCAAATATCATCTCAAGCAAAAGAAACGAATGCAAGAAAAAAGAGACTATCGTCATCAACATGCATTTATTTGTCGTTTAATACAGAAATGAAAAGCATTATTACCGAAAATATCTTTACGCTCCGCCACGACCCATACGAAATCAATTACTTCAATTTTGTCGTCTTACTTTTCAAGGATCACAAATTATTCGATGATTTAATGAGTTCATGCTATCAATTCGCTCCTGCAACCACATACTTATAATTGGAATATTACTTCTGGGACAGGATATAGGCAAACGTATTTTTCACTTACGTTACTCTTGCAGTCTTGCTCATGGCGATAGTAATATTAAACTGCATGACTGTAATATTATGAGGAATTACGGATGCTGGATAATGGCATTCATAGTGGTCACACCATATCGAATTCTATAGACTTTCATTCATCCATTGTGCCACGCTTATGAGGATGTTTCTGCTTTCAGTATTCTGTATCTGGGAGGAGTTTGCTCTAGGCCAGGATTGGGAAACCTTTTTCCATCGTTAGGCCACATTTAAGTTTCGGTCTCATAAGAAATGCCAAATCAACATGCCGCGCTTGAGTAGCGTGGTGCCTACATTCAGTTAGTTAAGGATCGAAAACGGATTCATTCGCTGAGTAAACTGAAAGAGAACACTTCCCAATTTAGTTTTCACTTGGCGTCATTAGCAATATTAGAAAAATAATTAATTAAATAGGAGTATTTGCTCCAGGAAGTGACTAAAAGACCTCAACGGATGCCTGAAAAGACTGCATGTGGTCTGAAGATCGCACGTTCCCTACCTCTGCTCTGGGCCAAACTGTCTCACTCCTCATCTTGCCCAGTACGCCTCATTCCATCTCCAAAGCTTTAGATAACTATTGGTTGAGGGGCTAAGTATTCAACCAGCCTTTGGGTATTGACTTCACCAACAAGCAATATCCATACATTGGATCAGTGGATATAATAATGAGGTATTATTTATCGACGGCTTAGGTGACGTGAGCAGATGTGTAGCCAAGGGGTGGTTTTGGGGGTTGAAACCCCCTCCCATGAGACGGAGCCAATAAAAAACGAAAGCATGCGAGAGGATGGCATCTCGGAATCATGCCCAACAAACAACGCTGGATATTCGCAGGGTTTCATGTTAAAATAAATTATCTCATATTTTCATTGGATTTTGGGCGGAAGTATTCCTGCCCCAGGATTTTAGGCAACGCAATTGTTACTCCATGACTCTGGTAATTACACATAAAAAAATCCTGGCTACGCCCCTGGACGTGAGTCTAAAGCGAAAAAATCCATAAAATAAAACAAATAAACCAAGAGTGTAGGTAAGAAATGCTGGGGAAATATCTGATGGAAGAATCAAAGCCAGTACTAAAAATTTTTGTCGTAAAGATGGATCGCTGTTTAAGATAAAGAGATCTGTTGATAGAAAGAATTCATCGGTCGGAAACAACGATTGTATTNCCTAGGAAGAAAGACTATAGACAGATAGAAACATCAGAAATGAAATTTCTTAGATCTGTTAAAGGCTGTACACGTCTGGACCACATAAAGAATGATGAAATTCGAGAAGAATTAAGAGTACAGCCAGTGACAGAGGTAGCAACAAACTATAAAGAAAGATGGAGAGAGCATGTTAATCGTATGCCTCTAGAAAGGATTCCTAGAAAGATTTTCGAATATAAGCCATCAGGGAAAAGAAGCATAGGACGACCAAGGCTACGTTGGTGAAGTCGGAGCAGGCAGAATGCCTAATCCTTGTAAGGAAGATGATGATGATGATGGTAGGTTTTCATTCGTTCATTTTATAAAAATATATTATCAATTTACATTTCCAAAAGTTTGCTATTATTATTACTATTGCATCTTCTTTATTTAAGTATCAGTCAATTATATTTCTAAGAAAGATCGCCTTTTATTTAGATTCCTTTCAATAGAAATCGTGAATTAGATTCGGAAATTTTCAAGGAAGGGAGGTAGGTTTCCTGTTGCTGAAAAATTATGATGACTGCTCCCGAAGTAGCAAATTCTGACGAGTATAAGTCGCAAGTTGTTCGCATTCATCAGAGACGTTTCTTCCTCCTCCCACTCCAAAAGCATTCGCATTGTGTCTTAAAAACTTGCCCTCAGACAGTTCATTAACGTAATTTCAGTTAAGTATCATTGAGGAGCTTTCCTGGGGACATTCTCTTGCCACTGAAAGTTCTGCAAGTCTGGATACTTGGAAAAGTTGATGAGAGAAGGTGGCGGCTACTTTCCAAGATAACAGAGCGATTCAAGGAAACCACAAGCTTACTTTCTTTTTAAACGCTCTGCACTTACCCGCAACCATACACCACAAAATTAATATCAGCGGCGGTTTCTAACTTTAACGGGAAATCTCTGAACTATTCCGCAAACCTGAGTCTCCATTGGCATACCGAAAACATCAATCTCAAAAGATAATGCCACCAGCTGATTTATTTACATATTCTATGATAACAATTTTCTATGGCGGGCCGACTTTGGGCGTTCAATATCTTTGTTCGCTTAAGTATTGAAGCCTCACTTGAGCTGTCAATTCCTTCCTCGTGGTAGGTGGTGCAGTTGACTGTAGAAACTATGATATTGTTAAGTTATTCAGATGATATTATAGAACTTAGACTCTCTCAGAATCTGGGTATTATCAGGGTTAGGTCCAAAAACCAGGACCTCTAAAGTACCTGTATTTCAGCGTATTGGAATTTATGCTTGCTAATAATGTTTACATCTTACGTACATGAGTAATATTTGAAATCAAAGATAAAGGGTAAAACTATGAGGCAAACGAAATATTAATTGTCTATCGCATCTTACAACCAAGTAGCACTTTAGCGAAAAGAATGAATATTTTGATATGTTTCCTAATTTTTTTATCTAATATGGTCCATAACACGAATGCAAAAAATCGTTTGCATCATAGCTATATCTTTTAAGCGTCGAATGGTGAAAATAAAGCACATTAATCTCTCAGGAAGCCGTTATGAGGATGAAAAACCCAACGCTCTGAAAACGGCTTTTTCTATGCACTAAAGAGCGCCCTTAAGATTCGAAGATTTTGCTGTATACGCATCCTAGATGGGTATGTTTGTCACACGATCATCAATCATCTTCCGTTTTTGCTTCTCCGAGAAATTTATTAAATGTTATCCGCACGATGACTGCATTCTGCGCCATTCGTCGATATCACCTTTAAAAGTATGTACATACCCCTCGTACATATATCAAAACCTATAAAACTTGATTCACCATCATGAAGACACCATTTAAAATGCATTGGCCCATGTATTTTAAACGGGAGATGTTCGGGCGCTGTTGTGACATTTGCGTNCAAGTTGTTCGCATTCATCAGAGACGTTTCTTCCTCCTCCCACTCCAAAAGCATTCGCATTGTGTCTTAAAAACTTGCCCTCAGACAGTTCATTAACGTAATTTCAGTTAAGTATCATTGAGGAGCTTTCCTGGGGACATTCTCTTGCCACTGAAAGTTCTGCAAGTCTGGATACTTGGAAAAGTTGATGAGAGAAGGTGGCGGCTACTTTCCAAGATAACAGAGCGATTCAAGGAAA
The DNA here is from genome assembly GCA_000376725.2 of Ladona fulva. NCBI lineage: Eukaryota > Metazoa > Arthropoda > Insecta > Odonata > Libellulidae > Ladona > Ladona fulva. The sequence goes on along the minus strand of KZ308467.1, from coordinate 720,600 downwards.
CCACAAGCTTACTTTCTTTTTAAACGCTCTGCACTTACCCGCAACCATACACCACAAAATTAATATCAGCGGCGGTTTCTAACTTTAACGGGAAATCTCTGAACTATTCCGCAAACCTGAGTCTCCATTGGCATACCGAAAACATCAATCTCAAAAGATAATGCCACCAGCTGATTTATTTACATATTCTATGATAACAATTTTCTATGGCGGGCCGACTTTGGGCGTTCAATATCTTTGTTCGCTTAAGTATTGAAGCCTCACTTGAGCTGTCAATTCCTTCCTCGTGGTAGGTGGTGCAGTTGACTGTAGAAACTATGATATTGTTAAGTTATTCAGATGATATTATAGAACTTAGACTCTCTCAGAATCTGGGTATTATCAGGGTTAGGTCCAAAAACCAGGACCTCTAAAGTACCTGTATTTCAGCGTATTGGAATTTATGCTTGCTAATAATGTTTACATCTTACGTACATGAGTAATATTTGAAATCAAAGATAAAGGGTAAAACTATGAGGCAAACGAAATATTAATTGTCTATCGCATCTTACAACCAAGTAGCACTTTAGCGAAAAGAATGAATATTTTGATATGTTTCCTAATTTTTTTATCTAATATGGTCCATAACACGAATGCAAAAAATCGTTTGCATCATAGCTATATCTTTTAAGCGTCGAATGGTGAAAATAAAGCACATTAATCTCTCAGGAAGCCGTTATGGGGATGAAAAACCCAACGCTCTGAAAACGGCTTTTTCTATGCACTAAAGAGCGCCATTAAGATTCGAAGATTTTGCTGTATACGCATCCTAGATGGGTATGTTTGTCACACGATCATCAATCATCTTCCGTTTTTGCTTCTCCGAGAAATTTAGTAAATGTTATCCGCACGATGACTGCATTCTGAGCCATTCGTCGATATCACCTTCAAAAGTATGTACATACCCCTCGTACATATACCGAAACCTAGTTCCGTAGTTCCTTAAATATATCCCGCTTTTACTCTGATTTCCAATTCCACGTATTGCTTTACTACCAATCTCTCATTCCATTTGCGAATTCGTTAGATTAATCGATTTAACAGAGAAAAGAGTAAGTAAAGAAAGACGAGGGAAAGGAAAATGAGGAAAATCTCAAACCTGCAAATTACTTGTTGATGCCGTTGATAGGGTTGAGGCAAAAAGAGGAGCAACGGAATAAAAGATAATAAACATTGTAGATGAATTCACGTTTCACCATTTTCTCGTTTTGAAAATTGTTACTTGAAGTATGGATCTGAAAGTAATACTTGTAATGCTGCATTTTATGGTTGCACGTTCACGTAAGTCCAAGATTAAACATTTGAGTCATATACCCTTTATCCAAATTATTTAGCAACTTCTTACTTCCGATATGTGGTCATACAAATCTCCGTCCCCATAAAAATTAAAGCGATTTTGACTTATTTTGAGTTCAAGTAAATTAGTTTTGGTTTCCCTCCATGTTGTATCTAACAAATGCATGGTTGTTTGTTGAAGAATCGTAAGCGTAAGCGTAGATCATTCAACGATAAAGGGAGTGCATGATTCATTTCCTTTCAACCACAAATTCGTCAGTAATTTGAACATTTTTGTGACATAACTTCTCACTATTGCATCAACAAACTTCGATTAAACATTTTGAAGTAATCCCTTCAAACTAATTCTATAACAAAGTTGTTAATTTCGTTACATACTGTTTGAGATAGCAAGATTCTGAATGTTGACTTAGATTTAATCATTATTATTTGATTATACACGTAATGTTAGCGTATACAGATTGCTCACTCATCGTGGATTACAGAGATAGATAATGTATACTCTTTTAGTACCATTTATGAGTGTTTGTTTTAGTCGATGATTTATCACTATCTGTTTCTTGGCAAATTATCATGGATAAGTTGCAAAATAAAAGAGGAAGATAAGCACTCACTGCCTATAACTCTGGACTAATCTGCTTACAAACGTATATGTTTACTAGACAACTTTTGGGGCTATAAATGTACATACATAGGGTTAATCCACGGAAACTATTTCCTTGAAGCTCTGGATGCTAATTCTAATTTTAAAGAAAATAATTGCAAAAATAATATTGTACGATTCTTTAAATATTAATAACATAAGATAATCATTTAATTATTTTCTTCTCTTCATCGTAACCTACTTATTCAAGTAATGGTACTGTCAGCTTGATCATGTGTAGTTGTTTGTACTAATTATATCTCTTAATCTTAGTTCTTCTAGGTAAAGATGATAGCACTAATAAAATTTTAGCTGAAGCTATTCGTGGAGGGCAGCCAGCAAAAATTAAAGACTTCCCATTTCTGGTATGTTTCTTCTTTGATAGGAATATTTTTAATAAGTTGAATCAATCTATATACACATAAATCATTTATGAAGGGAAAATGAATCGAATCCCACTATTATTGTTTATCTGAATGAAAATTTTCACAACTGAGGATATTTACAAAAAATATACAATTTTAGTGATTCCAAACATACTACAATGAGTATATTAATTTGATGAGCTTGATTTGCAAACCAATATCTCTCTTGTACTATGATATTGAAATTTCTAGCTGAAGCTGGTTGCCTTTGATAATATCCTAATTTCTCAAAGAAAAAATATTAGTAAGGTACTCTTTAAGAACACTAACATATTTTATTAAGGTACTCTTTAAGAACATTACAAGAAAATTATAAATCAAAATTTTCTGTGAATATTTAGTTGAATAGTATATTCTATGGAGCTCCACTTTTCTGTTAACCAAAATTTACACACACATCTTTATATATATTGTGGCCAGGACTGAGCAGATGGGTGAGGCAACCTCAGGCACATGCATTTATATGGAGTGCCAAGTTTTATGTTAAAGTTTTCTTGAAATTCATTGTTTTATTAAGGAAAATATTTTTAATTTCAGTAAGGAGGGGGTTATTACTCTCTTTCCTTTTCTATTGATGTCAAATAAAATTTTTTTAACGACTTGGTAATAAATGAAAAATGGCATACCACATTTTTCCTCAGGTGTTAAAATTACTCTGTACAACCCTGTGTGTGATTGTATATATTGATCTAGGGATCAAATTAACTTCAAATAAATGGAAAGTATATATCCAATTCACACATTCCCTTACAATATTTCTTCATTATAATTTGATTTATAAATAGATAGTAATTCAATGAAAATGCAAGAATGGTATTTCCGTAATAATAAAAACTTTGCTGTGATGTAGAAGATATAGTTGTGTAGATAGGATGAATTAATACTTACAGATAAATTTTTCTATTGTTTCTATCTGTAGATTATTTCTATCATCACATATTTATACAACAACCTACTACTAAAAATTACATTTCAACCAAAGTTCCTTTCAGAAATCAAGGGAAACCTCTGGTTCATAATTGCAAATACTCAAAATCATATTTTTTCATTCAATAATAAGTTTCTAAATAATATATCGGTCACATAATAACTTTGGAAGATAAAGAACCCTTTAATCATTTTTTAATCTAGGTTTCAATGAACTACATTTTAGGTCATTACAATTATGGCCATATGTGTTGTGGTTTTCTACTTACACCTTCATGGGTAGGCACAGCAGCTCATTGCATAGTATTGAAGACTAAGTAAGTGTGTTTATCTTCAGATCCATAGTTTGTTGAAGAAAATATTTGTTCTGATTTTAAATCTTTTGTTTATTCCTAAGATATCGAAGAGCTACTACTACGTACCGGACAACATTATTTTTCCTGATTGCTGGAACAGCTGATAGAAAAAAAATGGATTCCTTGTATCAGCTACGCTTTCCAGAATATTTTGTACCTCATCCTGATTTTAAGTGGTCATATCTGTATAATGACGTTGGCTTAATTAAGGTGTGAAATTATAGTAAATCTAGTTTATGTTGACATCTTGTATTGATAAAGCTCTATATATTTAAAAAAAATTAGAATGGCTTACCTGAGTATCTAAAGTTAAACATCCTCCCCTGTTATCCTTCAAATTGGAGTGATACAAATTTTCAAAGTTAAGAACTTTTTTTACTGCAGTATAGTATTCTACCGGGTGATTTCCATGAAGAAGACAACATTTAGATCCTCATATTACAGTGGACATGTTTTAAACAATGCAGTGACTGAGTGTGAAATGTATTTAGAAGTATTTGGGTGGATCCTAAGTTGATAATCCTCAAAATTCATGATTAACTGATTCACCTCTTATGCTCATTTGAACTTTAGCACTTTATAATGCTGTTTCTTTATCATGCTGAAAAGAGACCATTTCCTATTTGTAATAATTTTATTTATGCTTAGAAGATTCTCTTAACAAACTCAACTACATACCTACTCCTGAACAAGATATGATTTAAATTGTCGAAAGTCTTCTGCTGATTAATGGTCTGTTTCTGACTTGGGCTACTTTTCAATAAAATTGGTGACTGACAGTTGCTTTGAAGTATAGTTTCAAAGCAAAATTATTTTCTTGGATTTGGCTATGAAAGAAGCATAGCAGCACGTGTGAAACTTATTTATGACAAATTGTTTTAGAATATGTTACCATTTTTCTACCAAATTAATTGCATTTTTGACAACTTTCCTTCACCGCAAATTTTCCTGGAAACTGTATTCTCATACCTTTTATTACTCACCAAAGACCTTAAGAAACTTAGTATAATTCCTATCAATACCCACAGAATTGTTTACCTTAATGAAATTCTCTCTCAATGCTTCTCTTGAATTCACTCCTTCCATTGCTTCTTTAACACTTGCGTCAATATATGGTTTAAACAATATCACAGTTATTGGACATTATGGCTGAGGTTTTCTACGTTCTGGTTGATTTTGAACCTTTAGTATTTCTATGCAATAAATTGAATATTACACTTTGAAGAAGCTTCTCTTCAGATTAATGTTGCCCATTTTAATTCTTTTTATGTTTTTTCTTCATTATTAGCTCAATTACTAAGCTGTGAATACTCTAACCTATCTTCTCTTTGTATTTCCTTGTTTGCACCATCTGGACTGCTTCAACATTCTCTGCCACTAAATGCTGAAGCTCCATACACATGTCCAGTTGCACCATCTTCATTTTAGGCATCGTCAATCTCCTGGTACCGGTGCATCTCATGTTCAAACAATCATGCAGCTTGGTGAATGCATGGGAATTCTATAACAACTCTGCCTGTCAATCCACTATTTTCCCTTTATATTGCCAAACAATTATGGCTACGGAGTCATGATTTCACTCACTGTGGAGGCTGGGCCACTATGCTTTGTTGCTGTAACACTTCCCTCCATAAACTCTTTGCACCATCAAAGTGTGGTTAAATGAATGAAATGAATTCTACTTCAAACTACAGAATTGTTAAAAGCTGAGATTACAAAATGGAATGGACAATGCTATCAACAAATATTGTCATCGGTTCTAAGCTAGGCCACTTCCATGTCTCCATAAAAATTACATTAAGGAGAACTAATGAATTTACGTAAACATTTCCCTTAGACTAGATAGTAGAAAACTGGTATGACAGAAAAGGATGTATTTTAATTAAGTATATGCATTACAAAATATCAAGTCACCTTGGAGTGGACACTAGGTTGCTGCAAATGCTCTATTATTAGAAATTATAGGGAAATGGGTAATAGGCAAATCCAAAAGCATAAAGTTTCACAGGCTAAATAAATGTTTTCTTGGGTCCATGTGGATCATGACAACTTCTTTGCTGTTAATATATGTTTTAGTGTCCTCTCAAGGCCCTGGGCAGATATTAAAAATTCCATTTTAAATGACTCTATTAGGGATATACTGCACATTTGGGGCAAGATTGGATCTTGAAATGTTATGAATTTATATCCCCTAATGACCCTCTTCCAATATTATCGAGGTTCCATCACCAAAGTTGTGGCCCCAATGTTTCACTGTGGTGTCTGTTGTAAGGCTACAATCCTTTGTATTCTATTTATTGCACAAAATATAGAGCTTTCTAAGTACCAATTGGTTAATGGTTTGTAGGGATTAGTGGTAATTAATACTCTTTACCTTGCTTCTGCATATACAACTTTTACTCATGTATAATCAATTATTTATGAAAGTTGTACTTTCTAGTAAAAGACATGTAGATTGACTGAACTTTATGTATAAAAAAATGATCATATTGTCATTGTGTAGAATGCAATTCAAAGTACTGAAACATCAAATAAAAATGGAATGTACTAGAGTAATATAAACACAGTCAAATCGATTTTGTAACTGCTTAAAATAGGTGTATTTTCATTTTCATTTGCGCATAGAAAGGTGTTTTCAAGGCAATTTTGATATGCATTATTTGGAAACAAAATCATTATCTATACCAACAATATTTTTATTAACAGTAATGAAATTTTTAAGCACAAAATGCATAGTTGGTGCATGTCACCAACCAGAAAGTATGGTTAAATCTTTCATGTGTAGAGTTATCATTTAGACTAGCAGTTTTTTAACTGTGGCTGACCTATTTTCTTGGCAAAGTGAGTAGAGAATCAATATTTTTATTTTCATGTTATTATTTTTTCTATTTCATATAGTTGTATAGAAGATCATCCTGTAAAAGGAAATGGGCAAAAATTATATATAATGGGAGCAGCTAAAGACTATTTTTGTATTATATTTTTCAGTCATTAATTTTCATTTCTGTTGGATATTTAAAAAAAATGCTGGTAGATAACCTAAGAAAGGTTATGCAATGCAATTTTATTGGAAATATTGTAGCATTGAATATGAGGTGTTTTTTTCAAAAACAATGTTAAATCTGCATTTTTTTGAGCTGCTGTATCAATTAAACCANTTCTCACGAATTCTTCCCTCAGTTCCAAAGTACCTTAAGAGACTTTGATATTGTTATTATACGAAAAGAAACGAAATTTACTCTACCGGTTCTGAAATTTAAAACTGCGTTAATTGGGATAATTCTTTCCCAAAGTCCATTTTTATGGCTACATGAACAAATGCGCCAATTTATTGTATGATCAGTACGAAAAGGAATGAGAAAAAGTAAACAAATTTCCGTTGCCGATTATGGATAGGATATTACCAAATAGTTTATCATTTCTTACAGCATAAAGTAATAGCATTTTAAAAGTGCTTTGACAGCTGAAGTCATTTCGCACGTAAGCCCCCACCGGGAATCGAATCCGGGGCAGCTTTCACCAAAGTTGAACGAGTTACGAACTTGGCTATCTGGAGGCCTCTTATATCAAATCTTCAATCTTAAAAATATTTAACAGTTACAAAGAAATTAAATAGTAAAACAGTCCAGATTATATTTTATCTAAGGATGAAGATGGACATCGACATTACTTCACTTTCTACTAATAACACAATTTAAAACACAGTTGGACTGACAGAAAGTATGATACATTTGTCAGTTTTTCGAACGCTTGGAATTCCTCTGGAATCGGACAATCAACTCATTTCAGCACCTATTTCTTTCGTTGTCTTGGTGCGAGTATTCCTTCCTTTCAGAAGCTGAGTTCGATGACGCAGGTCCATATTCTTGTGCTGTGCCATAGATGCTCCTTTCATCACCGGTAACTGAGTGCAAATTGTAATTCTGAGCGTATACGCACTCATCCAAAGAGCAAATGATGCACAAACACCAAACTAAGAACACTTGGTAAGTCTTCATTTTCGATTCCATCCGCAAGGATGAGTGGAAGGCAAGGTTCTCTGGTATCTTCGTGGCGATTTTCCTTTCTGAGATGTATTTTGATCCTCGAAATGACCTTCGTAGCGATGAAAAAAATTCTATTCGTGACCCCTCGATACTGTTATCGGAAGAAATTACATCGAACCTTTTCCATCAAAGTTTCCATATTCTTCGTTGTTTCTTCTTTCTGTCCTCCAGTAGTTTCCGTGAGTGATTCGAAATGTCGTGATCCTTCGTTAGTTTTTCCGAGCATTCTTTACCTTCTCTTTATATGGATTGAGAAATTGAAAGAGAAAAAGTCAATTGCTCCCGAAGTAGCAAATTCTGACGAGTATAAGTCGCAAGTTGTTCGCATTCATCAGAGACGTTTCTTCCTCCTCCCACTCCAAAAGCATTCGCATTGTGTCTTAAAAACTCGCCCTCAGACAGTTCATTAACGTAATTTCAGTTAAGTATCATTGAGGAGCTTTCCTGGGGACATTCTCTTGCCACTGAAAGTTCTGCAAGTCTGGATACTTGGAAAAGTTGATGAGAGAAGGTGGCGGCTACTTTCCAAGATAACAGAGCGATTCAAGGAAACCACAAGCTTACTTTCTTTTAAAATGCTCTGCACGTAGCCGCAGCCATACACCACAAAATGAATATCAGCGGCGGTTTCTAACTTTAACGGGAAATATGTAAACTATTCCGCAAACTTGAGTCTCCATTGGCATACCGAAAACATCAATCTCAAAAGATATTGCCACCAGCTGATTTATTTACATATTCTATGATAACAATTTTCTATGGCGTTCTTTATCTTTGTTCGCTTAAGTATTGAAGCCTCACTCGAGCTGTCAATTCCTTCCTCGTGGTAGGTGGCGCAGTTGACTGTAGAAACCGTAGAAACTATGATATTGTTAAGTTATTCAGATGATATTATAGAAGTTTGGCTCTCTCAAAATCTGGGTATTATCAGGGTTAGGTCCACAAACCAGGACCTCAGGACCAACTCCTCCCTCTAAAGTACCTGTAGGACGCGCAGCGTATTGGAATTTATGCTTGCTAATAATTTTTACATCTTACGTACATGAGAAATATTTAAATTCAAAGATAAAGGGTAAAACTATGAGGAAAACGAAATATTAATTGTCTATCGCATCTTATAGCCAAGTAGCACTTTAGCGAAAAGAATGAATATTTTGATGTTTCCTAATTTTTTTAAATCTAATGCGGTCCATAACATGAATACAAAAATCGTTTGCGTCATAGCTATATCTTTTAAGCGTCGAATGGTGAAAATAAAGCACATTAATCTCTCAGGAAGCCGTTATGGGGATGAAAAACCCAACGCTCTGAAAACGGCTTTTTCTATGCACTAAAGAGCGCCATTAAGATTCGAAGATTTTGCTGTATACGCATCCTAGATGGGTATGTTTGTCACACGATCATCAATCATCTTCCGTTTTTGCTTCTCCGAGAAATTTAGTAAATGTTATCCGCACGATGACTGCATTCTGAGCCATTCGTCGATATCACCTTCAAAAGTATGTACATACCCCTCGTACATATACCGAAACCTAGTTCCGTAGTTCCTTAAATATATCCCGCTTTTACTCTGATTTCCAATTCCACGTATTGCTTTACTACCAATCTCTCATTCCATTTACGAATTCGTTAGATTAATCGATTTAACAGAGAAAAGAGTAAGTAAAGAAAGACGAGGGAAAGGAAAATGAGGAAAATCTCAAACCTGCAAATTACTTGTTGATGCCGTTGATAGGTTGAGGCAAAAAGAAGAGCAACGGAATAATAAAAATAAAAGATAATAAACATTGTAGATGAATTCACGTTTCACCATTTTCTCGTTTTGAAAATTGTTACTTGAAGTATGGATCTGAAAGTAATACTTGTAATGCTGCATTTTATGGTTGCACGTTCACGTAAGTCCAAGATTAAGCATTTGAGTCATATACCTTTTATCCAAATTATTTAGCAACTTCTTACTTCCGATATGTGGTCATACAAATCTCCGTCCCCATAAAAATTAAAGCGATTTTGACTTATTTTGAGTTCAAGTAAATTAGTTTTGGTTTCCCTCCATGTTGTATATAACAAATGCATGGGTGTTTGTTGAAGAATCGTAAGCGTAAGCGTAGATCATTCAACGATAAAGGGAGTGCATGATTCAATTCCTTTCAACCACAAATTCGTCAGTAATTTGAACATTTTTGTGACATAACTTCTCACTATTGCATCAACAAACTTCGATTAAACATTTTGAAGTAATCCCTTCAAACTAATTCTATAACAAAGTTGTTAATTTCGTTACATACTGTTTGAGATAGCAAGATTCTGAATGTTGACTTAGATTTAATCATTATTATTTGATTATACACGTAATGTTAGCGTATACAGATTGCTCACTCATCGTGGATTACAGAGATAGATAATGTATACTCTTTTAGTACCATTTATGAGTAGGTATTTGTTTTAGTCGATGATTTATCACTATCTGTTTCTTGGCAAATTATCATGGATAAGTTGCAAAATAAAAGAGGAAGATAAGCACTCACTGCCTATAACTCTGGACTAATCTGCTTACAAACGTATATGTTTACTAGACAACTTTTGGGGCTATAAATGTACATATATAGGGTTAATCCACCGAAACTATTTCCTTGAAGCTCTGGATGCTAATTCTAATTTTAAAGAAAATAATTGCAAAAATAATATTGTACGATTC